>NDXB01003409.1:0-12579 GCA_002631895.1 Agapornis roseicollis | reverse complement strand
AAGAACTCAGAGGTAGGCGGAGGAGAGGGGGAGCTGAGAAGTTCTGGGGGTTGAGTTCCCAGGACAGTGTTATCCAATCCTAGCATTGTTAAGGGTTAAGGTGCCCAATCTACAGTTGCCAAATCACTGTAGCTGTGCTAAGAATCTCTATATAACATTGACACTTTGTCTAATAAAATGGCATTCGCTTGATCACATTGATCGTCTCAGGGTTGTCCGTGACTCCCATGTCAATAAGTAACAAGGTGAGGAAATGATGCAAAAAAACTTGATTTTAGCCTTCTGTTGAAATAATCAGATTCATTGTATTTCCCAGTGCAACTTCATGCAAATCGTGTTGGCGTTCACTGGACATTAATATCAAATGCATCTGAGATGAAGGTGAATGAAGAGAGAGACATACTCTTTCAATTACAGGAACTTGAGTTGCTGCTGCTGCTACTTGATTGGGTTAAAGAATGCTTGCCTGTTCTGTAAGAGCACCTCCTGTGATTTGAAACACGTTTAGATCCTTTTCTAGCTGTGGGTTAACAAGGTGAATCATGGATTCCACAGTGCCTTCATATTGTCCAAAACTAATAGAAGAGAGGAAAAATAATCAATTTTTTTCTATCTGTCTTGATATTTCTGGTTGTTATGGTTATTGTGCTGGCACAGAATTGATTTTATTTCACAGATTATTATTCATTTTCCAAAAAATGGAGAAACTGATTTTTCTGATATTTTAGTTTCACAATGCCTACCTTTTTCCTTAGAGAAAAAACACTGTGCTGTGGAAGGCATTGAATGCAGTTGTAAGAATAACATCCTGTTCTTGGAAGGCATTGTGAGCCACCAAAATCAATCCCAGAGCCTTATCAAGTACAAGTAAACAATAAAATGAAACCCATTTATGTGAACCAGCAGTACAAACGTAGAATATGAGGAGTTCACACTTAACCCTGTCAAAGCCAGCACAGCAGTGGAGGAGAGTTTTGCTTTTCTTCCCTTCTGTTTTCTGTTCTATTGTGTATGATGCTAGAGAAAGAGTGTGTGCATGCAATTGTGTATTGACACACATGTAGGTGAATGTACAAGCCATCTTTATCAAATAGAAAAAATCAAAACTTTGTTTTAAGTTAAGGTTTAGGGAACTAATACACCAACATGAAAAAAAAATGTTGCTTTGGAAACAAAAGTTGTTTTGGAGTTGTTTAGTTGGAAAAGCTTTCATGTGATTGCTGACTACTATAGCAATCAAAAAAACAGTATATATTACACCGTCTTAAATAACTCTGTCTGCATGACTTGCTTTACAATACGAAGCCTGTATATTTTTGAGGGAATCTATAGAGCAGCTACGGCTTCAGATGTGATACTGAATTGAGAAACACTCATCCGTTTGGTCAGTTCTGCTCTCTCCAGCAGGTAGATAGGTATTGAGACTGGATATCAAATTCATATTGTCTGTGTTGATCCTGGATTTGTTTGTATCAGATTTATTGCTGTGACTACAACTTGTAACAGATTGACTGCCTGAGTATTTACCAGCTTTTGCACCTTACTCTGCTATCTGTTGCTGACCATGACAGTAAATTAAGTTGGTTTGGGTATGACTGTTACTGATATTTAGAATTTTGGTAATTAAAATTTAATTAATAGTTTATAATAGTTAATTTTAATAATGAAGAGTTATAAGAAATATTTTATTGAGAAGTATGTTCATACAGTAACCAGGTGCTGTTATGAAAGTCTTTGTATAGCCCTGTACCAGGACCGAAAGGGATAGGTCAAAATCATTTAATAGGAACAGGTAGTACAAGCAGTATATGTAGAACAATGCAGGTAGCTGTCAAGGTCTAGATTAATGAGAATGAACAGAGCCAACCGTAACCGTTTATAGTTACCTGCCAAGAACACTGTGGAATTAGGCCAAAGGTAATTCCGGCAGGGGGACATCGTGACCACCAACTCACAGACCACTTACCCATAGTACACCCCAGACTCATTTCTAGAAGATTCTAATTTTTATTGCACAGAATCAGAAACGGGAGGAGAATATGCTAATGATTTTGGGAAATAATATGTTTATGTATGAATAAGCTCTATATAAGAAGTCTGATTTTGGTGCAAGGGGTGCACGCTAGGAGGAGATATCCCCCATGCACCCAGCGCCATAATAAAGAAGTGTCTGCTTATCTACATCCCATTGGTGTTGATAAGTTTTTTATTCCGAAGTTTTGGTAACATGACTTGCAGTGACTGTGCTTTTAAAGGTTCTGAACATATGGATAGGGTTTTAGATGCAGGACAGATGCTTTTCACTATGCTGTTGGTAGAGTAGCTGTTTGGCTAAAGACTTCAGGGTCTGGAAATACTATTAGCTACAATCAATACTAGTAAACAACATTAATAAAAGTGAGTTTCATAGCTTCTTTTATTAGTACTTGCATTCCAGGATGGTTTTTGCTGCCTGATGGCACTGAAACAATAAAATATTATGTTATTTTAGCTTACCTTCATTGAGTAAGAAGGCATTGTGGTCCTGGGCAACCAACTATGAAACAGGAGGTCAGAGAAAGTAATGACAGATTAAATGATCATTAGTCAATTTAGTTTAAATTCAGTGGAAGAATAATAGTGGATTTTTCAATTCAAACAGAAAATATGTAGTACATTTAGCTGTAGAATCATAGGATCATAGAATCATTTAGGTTGGAAAAGACCCATAAGAGTCTAACCATAAAGCTTAACTCTGGGAAGTCCACCACAAAACTGTTTTGGTAAGTGCCCCATTTACACTTAAAAACCTCCAGGGATGGTTACTCAGCCACTTCCCTGGGCAGTGTGTTCTGATGCCTGATAAACCCTTCAGTGAAATTTTTCCTAATATCCAATCTAAACCTCCCCTGGTGCAACTTGAGGCTGTTTCCTCTTGTTCTATCGCTTGTTACTTGGAGAAGAGACCTACATCCAATACGTTACAACTTCCTTTCTTGTAGTTGTAGAGAGTGATAAGGTGCCCCCTCAGCCTCCCTTCCTCCAGGCTAAACAGACCTGGAGCTTAGGAACTTGATTATGGAGATTGCTTGTAAATTGTTAAATGTACTGGGAAAATTTATCCTAACTAAGGAACAAATGTCGACGTTTAACTGGATGAATAAGCACCTTGGAGAGAATTTAGAAATTTAAGAGGAAGAAGATGGAGACTCATATGGGTGAAGATAAAGGATATTATAAGTCTAGCAACCTAGAACTAGGTTGCTTTCTCAGTAAAAACAGTGACATTGGGGTGAGAGTGATAATGAAAGGCAAGCATGTAAATTGCAGTGCCTGTTAAACAGGCCAGAAATTCAAGTTGCCAGTACACTCAAATGGAGTTGATGAGCTGATTTCCATCTCAAAATTCTCAGAACTCTTGCAGCTTCATTAGCAAATATTTTAGACAAAGCAAAGAGGTGTTCTAGAGGCCAACAGAGTTAAAAATGCCTGAGAAACTGGCAAAAGTCAGCATGAAAACTGTAGGTCAATAAAGCTGTCCATAATTGCCTTCAAACCTTCAGATAGAAATGCAGACATGGATTTAAATGGGGTTAAAATGCTGCAATGGTTTTTGAGAGGTACATTGCAGAAAATTAATGTTACTATTTTCTTTGATTTGGTACTGGATTTCCTAAACAAAGATGATATCTCAGATCTCTACTTTGGATTTCATTACAGAATTTGATATAGCAACACTTAATAAATGATGCCTTGAATTAGTGAAGGAAGTGGTTAACTTGAAAAGTGTTTCTAGAGGAAAGAAGGAAGGAAGGGAGGGAGGAAGAGATGAATTCTCAGTCTATCAATCAAGCCATTTTCAGGAAAGATGGGGAAGAACGGTTATCACTGTTGGGTTCCTAAGGAGGTCTTACCTGAAACACTGTGTGCTTCAGGTACTGGTCACTTGTACTCAATAAAGAGAAGATGAAGACCGAACAAGTGCGAAGAATTGCTATTAGAATTATGAGGAAATGGGGAATATAAAAAGACATTGAAAGGGCTTGGCTTGTTTAGTTTAGCAAAATGAAGGTTGAAAGGGGGATTTTTTAGTTTTCTATGGATATATCAGGTGGTAAGCAGAAAATAAATATTTATATAAGGTAAAGTTATGATGAGACTAGGTGGTGATATGTTGAACAGTAATAAATGTAAGTGGAAATTAGAAGAGCAAGTAGCTGGTTTTAGGATGGAGTTTGGCCAGTTTCTAAAAGGCACTCCTGAGTGGGACTCTGTAAATCTTTCCCCATTCGTGTTCACATACACGATTCTGATGAGAATTTTGGCAGATTGGTTTTACAAATCAGTGCCAGAAGACAGGCTGTTGGGCAGTACAGGTTTGTTCTATTGTTTTCACAATTTAATCAGCAATATCACTTTGATAACATCTACGTGCATGATTCTGAGTATGCTATAACATTTGATTTCTTCAGAAAGCAAAATAGGTATAGCAGAAATGTATTTTTTCCAGCTCTAGTAGTTACTACTAAAAATGACATATCTTATGATAAATTCTGAATAGACAATGCAAGATGAGAAGAGATTTTCTCATTTGTTGGTTATAACCAAGTCATAAACACTTGGAATGGGGATTTGGAACAAATAAAACACCTTCTAAAATTTTTGATATAGATGAGAAAAACAGTATATATCCATAGATCATCTGTATCCAATTGCAGGAATTATTTAAAGATTTGGATGAAGTTTCAGATGTTCACTATTTTGTCCCTCAAAGTAAGCAGTAAATGTAGCAAACATGTTTGATGGTGATGCAGCTGTGTGTAGCGTTTGTATAGTTACAGGTAGAGTTACAGGGAGAAAAATGTTTGTCAAATGATGTAGATGAAGTAAATACTGAATATGTTCCAAATATAAGTATCTAATGAATGGAAGAATATGATGTGCCTAAGGAATATGCAGAAAGTGCCATTTTGGAAGTTAATCTCTATTGCTAATAGGAAAAGAAGGATTCATGATGGTGGAGTGTCTCAAGAAACCTAGTCTGGGAAAGTACTCAAAGACCTGCAGCAGGATGACCTTAGGTAACTGCCACATGCCCACCCATCTGCTCTTTCACTCCACCATCTTGACAGGACAGGGGATGAAAATAAGATGGAAAAGCTTGTGGGTTGAGATAAAGACAAGGGAGGTCACTTACCATTTACCATCACAACCAAAACAAACTTGACTTGGAGAAATGCGGGAGCTCATTAGTCCTACGGACACCGCTGAGGTGATCAATGTGATCAAGCAAATGCCATTTTATTAAACAAAGTGTTAACCTTATATAGAGGTTCTTAGCACAGCTACATTGATTTGGCAATTGTTGATTGGGCACCTTAACCCTTAACAATGCTATGATTGGATAACACTGTCCTGGGAACTTGACCTTCAGAATTTCTCAGCTCCTTTTCTCTTCTGCTTACTTCTGCAACCTTGCAGCTGGTGTTTCTGCACTCCCTCATCCACGGCCTTCAGTTTATCTCAACTACGTGACTGTTCTCATGCAGGCTGCCTTGAACCAAGGCCTCTGGATTGGTCACAAGATGTCCCTTGTCACACAGCCAGTCCACAGAGAAAGTCTGAAGGGGGCCTACAAGGATGCTGGAGTGAGACTCTTCATTAGGGACTGTAATGATAGGACAAGGTTTAAACTTAAACAGCTTAGATACAAGGAAGAAGTTCTGTACTGTGAGGGTGGTGAGGCACTGGAATAGGTTGCCCAAGGAAGGTGTGAATGCTTCATCCCTGGCAATGTTCAAGGCCAGGTCGGACAGGGCCTTGGATAGCATGGTCTAGTGTGAGGTGTCCCTGCCCATGGCAGGGGGGTTGGAACTTGATCTGAAGGTGATGATCTGAAGGTCCTTTCTAGCCCTAACAATTCTATGATTCTAAAGTGAATTTATTTTATTGACAGCTAAAAGCAGAGTGGGATGGTGAGAAACAAAGCCAAAATTAAACCTGCCTTCCAGCTCTGTGTCTTTGCCAGGCTCAACTTTGCTACTTCATTCTCCTTCTACTCCCTCCATGCCCCAAGCAATGCAGAGGGATGCAGCTTGGCTAATGTCTTCAGCTGTGTACTGACATGGGTCTGGTTTGGAGCTGGCTCTGTCCGCAAGAGTGGCAGCACTATTTTCTCCTCACAGAGGCCACTTGTTGCCATGTAAAATCAAAACAACTCCTCAGGCCTCTGACACCTGAAATAAATCCAAAGCAAATTGGAATAATAGCCTGAAAACCAAACCGAACAAAGAAGGCAAGTGAAGTGTGTGTCCTCTCTAGAGTTCCCTGAGTTTTGTTGATGCTACAAATATAAAACCAAGAATTTAAATAATTAGGCTGTATATAATATAGTCCTCTGTATTAAACTTTGCCACCCATTCCTAGTTTCTGTCCTGGTAATGAAGCTGCAATGGTGTTGTGGTAGAAAAGAATCTGGCATAAATTGAAATAGTCCCGTTGACGTCAAAGGAAACATGCCACATTACAGTAGCTCTACGAAAAGGTGCTAAAAAGGCAATGCAGTGGACTACTGAATTTTATCAGAAAAGTAAGGAAATTAAATACTTTCTCTGGTCCTTATTTCTACAAACAGTTTTCGGCATTAATCAGTCTCCTCTCTTTCCTGGCAAAAAATTATAGGTGGTTCTTGTTTGTTTGTACACAGGAGTAGTTGTGATGAGCTATGTTATGTAACACTCTCAGAAATGGCTTCACAATTTGTAGTCTTTTTGAGTCTGGGATCCTCTGTGGTGCTGCTAGAGTGTGGCACTCAAACACATTGCAGTAGTAATAAGGTGAAGGACTTCATTTCTCTTAATTTGAAAGCTATTACTTTGCAAATGAAGTTCAGTTTATCCCCTGGTAACTTGTTTTGTAGATGGGAAACAGCTGAGACCACTGCAAGTTTGTACACAAACACAGTGTGTAAAATGTATTTGGCCAAACATATTGCATATTGAGAAAAGAATTATTTTCATCCTTTTGGTAATATGTGTTTTGAAGACAGTTGGTATTAGAAGGCATTTAAAACTAATACAGGCAAACAGTGAGGATTTCACACTGTCATTTGGATAAGCTCTGTTTGGTAAGTCAGTTACCATACTTGGATCTTAACAGTTTAAAACATATGGCTTTGGCCTCTTATCTGCTTTAAGTAAACTCTAGTTCAAAAATTGCTTTGCATGCAGCAGTACTAAGTATACAAATTCGGAGTTAAAGGGCATAGTTGGTATTCTCAGGAGAATTACACCCAAAAGCTCTTCAAACTGCTATCTTCTGACACATCTGTTTTTTTCAGTTGAGGGAATAAACTGAAATGTTTGGGTAACAGTTTATTTTTTAGAATGATTTGTGAACCTGCACTACAGAGTTCAAGTACCATTTTTATCTTTCAGGCTTTTTTTATGCTTAGGTACCAAACCAGCAAAAATCACTGGTTACTTCTTTCTCTGACCTTTAGGTGGAAAAACTGAAGACATACATAGATACGTTAAGAGGCTTTTAACAGATGTTTTAAAGCATTACTTTGCAGATTTTTTCCCCGTAACAAGTCAGTTTTTCTTAAATTGAATGGTTGAGACAAAGTGCTTCCTTTGCTCTTTTATAAAGGTAGGTGGAAGTGATTAGAGCAAATTCTGTCATCAATTCCTAGGTTATACTTTTATCTTCAGTGCCTAATAGGTTGGTTGTGTCAGCACATACTCGAGGTCAGCCCTTGATCTCTTCAGGCAGATGTAGGCTACCCATGTGCTCAGAGAGATGAGGGGAGGTAGAAGGTTTTTTGGGACTGACACAGCATTTCTAACTCTTGTCATGTCTGGTATTTTTCCTAAATCTCCACTAAAATCTGAGCTTTAATTATAAATTAAAATGAATATTAGCTTTTTAAAAAAAGGCAAAACAAAACACAACAACAACAAAACCAACTCCAAACTAACTGGTTTTTATGCAATGTGATCCCAAAGTAAAGTTAATTCCGTGTGTTGACACTGCTGCTGACCTAATCACCAGAGTCCTGTCTGATAGCTTGCTCACATCTTTTCAAAAGTAGAGAATTTACCATGTCCTCTGTCTGAAGCTGTAGCTCTCTAGAGAAGAAAGGGTTCTGCAGCACTGCAAGGGATTCCTAGAAAGGACCCCAAAATTCTGATTTCTTTATTAGCTTGAAATAACTTACTAATCTGCTCATTTGAGATCATATTCTGAGACATCTAACAGTTTGCTTGTGTTGTATGGGCGACCTAGCAGACAACCAATGAAGAAATGTATGCAGGTAACTTTCAGTTAAATCAAAGGAAGACAAGCACTCCCTCGGTTCATAGTTTGGAGGAGGGATTGCAGTGACAAATATTGCTGCACTGAAGTTCTTTACCAATATCACTTTTTTTAGGAATACAGTTTAGTAGGACTTTATCATCAGTTTGTCATCAACTCACCACATATTGCTATATTTTTATGTTGAGAATGAATTTGCAAATTTGGAAGCTACCCTGAGGCACAACTTAAACACTTGCTGAAAGTGATGATTTTGTTAGGGGAAAACTTTTTTTGAGTGAATTAAAACATCCAGATGAAGTAATTGCAAAATATAATGAGAGCAGTGCAATTTTAACACAGTGAGGAAGATTAGAAAGTGTTTTCAACAGGTCATAGAAAGTGTGTAAAGTACTAATTACTGCATACGCTTGTTTCTTGCATTTTTAATCATACCTCAGAAATGATTGAATGGAGTTAGAAATATCTGAAAAATACTGGTTTTAAGCTCTAATTTTGGTATGGAAAACTTACAGCATCTGGGAACAGAGTAGGCATTGACTTGCATTGATGACTGTAGAGCACACATCACTCTTGGAGCTAAAATGTGCAAGAAGTGGAGTTCAAATGTCACCATTTGGGTCAGAAAAAAACATGGATCTGTGTGAATAATGAGTTACTAGGGAACCTGATATTTATTTGCTCATTTTTTGTGCCAAGTTTGCAACATTGCCTAAAAGTTGTAGAAATGCTTGTTGTGAGACGTGTTATAGAAACAACTGAAAATCTGATAAGATTAAAAAGAAAATTTAACCATTTGGAAGAGGTTTTTTATAATTTTAAATCCAAGTTATACATAGGCATGTATGCCACACATATATGCACAAATTTCTACCACACCAAGAAAGTGATAATATGCTGATGATGCTATTGCCATCAGATGTTCTAGGTGTGCTCAGACAGAGTGACTCTTGACATACGTGCAAGTTCCCTTTGAGAAATGTTTCTGCAGTTGTCATTACCAGGCTGTTGTACCTGATGAAGATTAGAAAAAGAGGTGAAATACTGTGTACCTTAATTTATATGTATTTATAATTTGTTCTCTGTTATTTTAGCTTCTTCAGCTTTATGATCTCCAAATGTAGATGTTGATTGGATTTGTGAAGAGAAACGTGTGTGAATTTCTTTGTTATTTAGTAAGATAACTTTAGAAATATGTCTCGTGTGCACTGGAGATTGAATGCAAGCAGACATTATAGTCTGGAGAATATGCAGCAAGGAATAAACCAGAATTAAGCAGAATTAAGCAGTTATGTAGGAAAGGCAGAAATAGTAATAAGGCCAAGAGAAAACCACCGTAATTTGTTTGGTCAATTGCTTTGAAAGTTCAGTGTATGTTCTATAAAAAGACTATTCGTGAGTTCCTGGACAATTCTCATCTGACCTATGTGGTTTTACAGTTGACTTGCCAACAGAGATATGTCACAGCTATTTAGCAATATAGTAGAGGGAGGGTTTTGTTATTCCAGGGAAAGGGCTTGGCACTATACTGCATCATCTGTAGAAGCAAGAAAGGAGCTTGTGTGGAAACTGAGGGTCTTCAAATTTAGAATTTGAATAACTTTATTCAAAACCCAAAGACTTTTAAAGTGTTTTTAATCAAAGCATTATATCTTATTCAGCCTGAAACAATTGTCTTTCAGATTTTCAGTTAAAGTTTTGCATTTTTAAAGAAGTTCCTTCCGATTAAGGACCAATGCTAAAACTCACATCCTCAAAACCTTGAGAGAATGGGAAAGCCATTTCTCTAGTAACGGAATAGTTGTTTTCACTTTTAAGAAGAGAAAATGTAGTTCTTGTAGTGTCACTGGCAAAGACTTCAACCTCTTTGGAAAGTCACGTTTCTCTTGTGTTAAGAGGCACCTTATGGAACTTAATAGAGAAGTGATGAGACTTTGGCTTCAGATTACAGTGGCAGGCAGGAAGAATATTTGTGAGGTGGGAAATTACAAGCTTGAACAAAGCTTGTAGTTTCAGAACAGAAGTTCCTTTGGTTTTGGAGATAAGAAGATAAATTAATGAGACTTTGGATATAACTAAGAGTAGTTCATAACAAATAGGATGCTATGCTTCCTATAGAGAAACAGAGTGACACAAGAATAGTTAAAGGGTTGCTGTTATGAACAGATTGACCAGGACAGTGAAGTGTGAAAGAAATGTAACTAGCAAATATGTAATTTGAACAATTAAGCTACTGCAGCCAAGAGGTATAAAACCAGAGTACTATTTATAAAGTTCTGGTGCTTTGGTCACATGCAAGATGAACTGCAGATACAGATGTATGTTACAGCTGTACATAATGTTACATGGTGATTCCTGAGCAGGAGTCCTGGACTAGACAAGATGCATTATTTGCATTTACTGTTCTTCAGTGGACACTAAATCTTGAATGTAAATTGAGGAAATGTCATTATGTTGGAATATTGCTGAAAGCAATTCAAGAAAATACTAGAACAGAATGGGAGCTTGTGCAGAAGACTTGTCTTTGAAATTGCATTTGCAGTAAAAATCCTGCAGCTCAGTATTCTGCAACTGACTACTCCAGCTTTACTTTTCTATTAACCTATGTGTAACTTTTGTCAGAAAATTAAATGGGGAAGAATGAGTGTTTAAAAACAGATCCATTTAAATGAGTGAATGTTTGTACTCATCAGAAGTTAAGTAAATAAACCATCCATATTCAAGTCACTCTTCTGGGGACTTGAATTTAGGTAAGCAGTAGCTACAGGTTATTGTTATTAATAGCTGAAAGCCAACACTGCAACAAGGACAAAAAAGGTTTTTGAAATACTTATGTGTAGTTAGTATAGAGGGAGAGAATGAGTTACATTGAGAAGCACTGTAAATGAAATTGAGCAGATATTGCTTTGGAATTTTATGATTTACTTTGTAACTTTGTCTTTTTTTAGAGCTGGTTGCTTTCGTTTGTCTGCTAGTTCAGTCTTAACTTTTTTTCTGTGTTATAAGGTACAGAAAAGAGGGCAGGTATTTATGTGAGTTTGTCAAGGGTAAGCATAAAGGAAGATGTTTTATTTGTTGGGGGTTTTGTTCATAACTTTCATCTAGTTGCAGCCCACTTTGTCAAATATACGTAAATTTGCTACACTTCTGCGTTCCCGGACCAATTTTAGCAAATGTGTTATAGGAGGGAACTTGAACAAATGGAGACAAGCAAGCCACAGTAAACATGATGTAGATTCAGCTTCTCTTCCAAGTTCCTGATTTTCAGCCAGTACAAGCAGATACTTAGGTGATAAAGTGAGGAAGGTTCAGTCTTTAATAAAACTGACCCAGCACTCTGGGGGAAGGAGATTTCCTTTAAAGACTAACTGATTCAGTTCAGAGCTAATTCTTGCAGTGAATCTGGAAAATTCTCTCTTGTTGATTTCTATTTGGTAAGGATTTCCCTTTTGACAATGAATAATCTCCTTGTAGTGCGGTCATTTGCTGAGAGGAGCGGCTTGAGAGAGGACGCCTGGATCACCGGAGTGGAGAGGAGCAGAGGGATCAGCGTCCAGGAGCCTCACCTCAGAGCGACAGCAACCAGCGAGGAGGGAGCCTCAAGTCCTTGACAGGACTTGCCCAGGAGCCGGCAGCTCAGCTCACGTGGTCAGCTGACTCAGGGGCGGAGCCAGGAGGCTCGGCGGCAGCTGTGAGTTGTTGAAAACCTGCCCAGGGAGCGCGATGAACAGAGCGGGTTGAGGCAGTTCGTGTGGGCAGGCGAGCTCGCCTGGAGCCAAGGAGGAGGAAGGACTGCTTGCTTGTGTGAAGAGACATAGACGGACCGATCGGACAGCTAAATCATGGTCACAACGCGATCAACAGCTGTTGTGAGGAATAACATGGGTACCCAGACTGAGCCTGCCTGCAGACATACGGCCGTGCAGGTCTCTGGCTGCAGTGAATGCCTGAGCCTGGCACTTGTACTGGAGGGAGCCAGTGACACCGCTTGCGTGCAGTGTGAGCAAGTAACTGATGTGCTCAGGCAGGTGGTGGAACTGAAGGAGGAGGTAGAAAGGCTGAGAGCCATCAGAGAGTGTGAAAGTGAAATAGATTGGTGGAGCCACAGCCTAAGGCAAGAGCAGAGGGAAGTGGTTGAGCAGGTGATGGATCCCCTTCCCTCCTACTATCGAGCTGAGGGAGCAAACTTAAGGGACGGGGAGGTATGGAAGGAGGTCCCTTCTCGGAGAGGTAAGTGAAAACCCTTGCAATCCCTTCCTCCCTCCCAGTTGCCCTTGAATAACA
>NDXB01003408.1:0-17615 GCA_002631895.1 Agapornis roseicollis | reverse complement strand
GGGGGTTGGAACTGGATGATCTTAAAGTCCCTTCCAACCCTAACTATTCTATGATTCTATGATCTTTCTTGTTCCAGAACTGCTCTGGTTTTACTGTCAAATTCATAAGATAGACCTCCTCAACTTCCTTCAGACAGTCTTCTCCATACACCTGCATGGAGAGATCCAGCAGACATGGGTCAGGAGCTTTGTTACTTACATTCTTGCTTTTTGTTCTTGTATTGCATGCCCTTGCTTGTGTTTACCCCTTTGAGCTGGACTCTTTCAGGCATTTGTGTTATGCCCGCAAGCTCAGTACCCTGGTTCAGTGAAAGACAGCTCCCTTAAGACTTAGACAAGCATTGCACAGGAAAACAAAGGTCTATTCAACTTGCTGTTTGGAGACAGTATTTACTCTTTGACTGACACATATGCACTACCCTCGTCAAACCTTAACTCTGTTCAAGATCTGACTGGTGAATTGGAAGATGGAGTTCTTAAAAAAATAGCCTAAGCCATACTATATAACAGACAAGTTTAGACACAGAAATAGAGCAGAAATGGAGCTGCTTCTTAGCTGAGGACTTTTAAAATGAAATATGTTGCAGAAAACAAGTAAGAAGCAAAGGATTCTCACACAACCTCGGTATCACAGCTTATGCCTCCTGAGAGCATCTCTTCACACTGCTGCCGTAGGTTGTTAGGTTAGGATGGGACACTCCCCTGTCACTCCTGCTACCATTTCTACACAAGATTCCTGCCCTACTTGAGGACAGTTGTATATAGCAGAAATACCCTTTTGATCAAGAAAGTTGCTATTGAAAGTCAACAATATGTTTTCCAGATTTCAATTTCTTATCCTTATCTCTCCTATTGTTGTCCCTTAGAATAAATGCCTACTCAAGCAGAGGGAAGACACTGAATGCAGCTAATTCAGTATGTGACTTAGTCAGACAGTTCAACTGAATGAATAAGCAAATAAGCTGTATTTCAAGACCTCCCTTGCTGTGAATGTGTTTTTTTCGGAGTGACTCTTGGCTCAGAAGATATGGCTGCTGTTTTTCGTTTGTTCCATCTCACTGTGTTTGCAGCACAGCAGACTCTCCCAGAAGCTTTTCAGCAGAGACTCATTTTGCTGTTTACTCAGTGAATACAGATTTTTCACTTGGATCTGTGTTGTGTGCGGTTTTGGCATGCTTTAGAAATGGACCGGTTAAACAAGTGTTGCTAACAACTGCCCCTGCCTATTGGTGGTCAGCCCTCATTGTTCACCATGAGCCACCATGGGCAACTGCTTCCTGTAAAGGCCACAGTAAATACCAAAAAACTCTTTTTCTCTCGGCCCAGAAACATTGCTGTAACTCCAATTCACTGGACAGGCAGTGCTGGATTGCCAATAGTATGAGTATTATGGGGTAAGGATTGCTGATATTGAGCCAAATTGTGTCTGTGAGAAATCACTGAGGTGAGACTGGACAGGTGATTTATATCAAGTTCTGCATTTGTAATTTATACACTGGATCTTTAAGTGACAAAGTAAATTAACTTTCTTAGATGGGTGAAAACCATGTGTTTAGAGGGGGAGGAAGAGTGAACACAGGCTTGTGAATTGCTTGGTGAGGGGACCCAGGTGCTCAATCAGGCTCCCTTTTTTTCTGATCTGATGTATCTTGCTTTATTTTCCTCTACAGCAACCCAGGATCATGGGAGGTACAGAAACTCTCTGTCTTCCTCCAGCCTGCCAGCACTGGCCTGCAAACTGAGACCTGGGGTGAAATCCACCACACAGAGGTAGCACCCAGAGCTCTCTGCTCCAGATGATGTGCTGCTGTCCTGAGGCTGTTGTCTAAAAAGCTGGCAGCTTTGCACCCATTGTTTTTAGTTAAGGCTCTTTGGGGGCTGAGCTGTGATTATTAGAAACTCTGAGTATGACCTGGCCATGAAGAAGGTGAATGTTATCCTTGAGCTTACCCCTGTGCCTTTCTTGTTGGGAGGTGAACACTGCCTCCAGCAAGATTTTGATAACACCTAGCCTGGGAGGGGATTTGCAAATCTGCTCACTTGTGCTCAAGAATGAAGAATTAAAACTGGATCAGGTGAGGAAGGGGGCTGATATGTTGAAGAGGGGAAAGGAAAGACTGTCGTAAAAGAAACTAAAAGCCTAGCTTGCTTTGCCTGGCAAGTGGAAACTGTGAGGTGAACCCATTGCTCAGTAAAACCCCTTCAGGTTAGGGGTGTGAAGAGCAGGTGAAAGGCTATTCAATCCAAAGAACAATGTTGGCACACAAGCAACTAGCACATACTGGTTGGGAATAAATTTGATCTGGAAGTTTGGAGTAGGGTGGGGGTGAGGTGCTGAAGTACCTATTGTACTCTGTGTGGTGCCAGGAATACAGAGCCCCACACCTGCAGCATGACATTTTGCAAGGCTATAACATGGTGTCAGAAATCCTGTGCTGATAAACCACATTTAGTTTGGACTAGTAGTGACCTTTAGAGAAGCTGTTGTTTGCCATGTGGACAGAGTGGGGTTTCACACTTGATCTCTTTTGAATTTCCTTCTTGACTGTGCTTGGTTTGTGGGAAGGAACTAGTATGGAAGGGACAAATAAATGGACAACTTCCAACTGTAATTCTTAAGCTTGGGACATATAATAGCCCTGTTTGCTATCAGTTTGTTGGACTAGTCCTCTACAAACAAGAGAAACTTACCCCACGGCAATCTTTCTTCACTAGAACCCTGCAAAAGGAAGTGAGGTTTAATTAGCATTTTAAAGTGGACAGCCTTGAAGTTAATGATATTCAATAAAGAAAAATCATTTTAACCTTATTTGCACTTTTCAATCTACTTATTAGAGGCCATCTGTTATATTTTAAGCAAGAGCACTGGGAGCTAAACTCTCAGATTGTTGAATGAGGTTTTAACTGGCTAAGCAGAAGGGAAAGAGCAGGCTGCCTTAAATGAGCAGTTAGACTGTTCTTCAATTTCTCACTTTTGTGTCAAAAAGCAAATGGTCACCATTTCAAGTAACAGTTGGGTTGCGACAATGACATCTGTTTTTACAGGTGCTGATGAGTCCTAGGAAATGTCATTTGTTCTCAGTTCTCAGATATGGTCCAACATGGATGAAATTCAGAGTCAAAAGGGAGATGAAAATGGTGAGGGGTGTGAAGGGCAAGAATAAGGATTTCAAAGTAAATTACCAAAAAAAGCGGAAACGGGAACAGATTGATTTGATGCTGGATGGGTTGGCTAACCTAGTGACAAAGGGCATGGTAAAAGCTGAGGTGCTCTTTGCTTTTGTCCTTACTGGCAAGATCTGCTGTCAAGTCTCTTTAGCTTTGTACCTAGTGGCAGAATTTAGAGGAGATAGATGCTACCTATAGAAGTGGAGGATCAATTTAGGGACTACTGAAGCAAAATGGTCATACATGAGTGCATGGGACCAGATGGGATGTGTTCGAGGGTGCTGAGGAAGGTGGTTGATGTCATTGCGAGACTGCTCTCTAACATCTCTGAAAGGTGCTGATGATAGTGGAAGGTCCTCTCTGAGAGGAGGCTAATGTTAAGATTCCCACTGTATTTCTGGAAAGCTGGGTTCTTTCCCTGTGTCCCTGGCAGGACTGGCAGGACAGGAACCAAGCCTTGGTCTCCAAGGTCTCATGAGAATAATTTAAATACTGGGCCACCCATAATTCCTCCTGGAGGGTTAGGAAAGAAAAGCAAAATGTCTTCTCAAAAACTACTTAAAAATCTATGGGAGCCAGTACAGCTGGTGCTGTGCATCCGAATTTGGAACTGTACATTCATGTATGGATGTTAGCAATCCCTCTGGATTTAATAATAGATGCTGTTCACCTGAGCAGAGGTTCTGAATCTTGGTGTCTGGGGGATTTGACTGCAGTGGCTGTAAATTTACTGTGCCCAGAGTGGGAGTGGAATAATCCCTTTAATCCCTTTTGCAAACGAATGCAGAATGTGATCAATGCCATGATACCCTGTTCCCTAGGAGCAGCAGCAACTTAAATTGCTACAGCCTGAATCCCTTCAGCCTGGAGATTTGAAGACTGATCCTACAATTATGTGAAAATTTAGAACTTGGCATCACTCCTGTGGGTCATCCCACTGAAGTTAAACTGTGGTTGACTTCTCTATGTAAGGTTTTGTGCGTATCCCAGATTTGCTAGGGACTGAGCCCACCAGCTCCTGTTGATGCACTGCAGCCAGCTACATTTCTGTCCTGTGAAGAGAGTTACAGCAACAGAAGGAAGGAGAAATGATCCAACCAAAAGAAACAGGGCAGAAACATAAACTAGATCACGTTGATTCACAACAGCACTTGATCATTAGTGAGAAAACCCCCACTAAACCAAATGAACTATGAAGTATCTGTAGCAGTGAAATCCATCTGCCAACAATGTTATCATAAAAAATAGCCATGAGGACTATTAGTTTGCTGTAAGCACTAAAGCTGAATGTGTGTGTAATAAAATAGCTTTTATAAAACCTTGCTTTTGTGTCATTCCAAGCCAAAAATACTGTTTTGTGTTGAGATCTATAGAGGAAAAAAACCCCACAACTTAAGGTGACTTTTGTTTTAAGACTCTTAAATTTATAACTGAGCTGGCTAAAATGCTTTTCATCAAAGTACAAAAGTTTCATGCTGTAATTAATGGCAAGTGATATCTAACGCAATAAAACACCATCATTTGAGTGTTCTTACAAGACTATTTATGACTGGATATTGAAACTGATAATGATTCTGCCATTTGTCCTCATAATTTATTATTCCAAGGAGAGGCAAGTGGTGTTAAGGGTTCACGATCCGTTTTATGGAAAGAGTGCTGAATTCAGCTTTTATGGGTGTAAATGACAATGTTTGGCGCTCTGTGGAAAATGTGCATATGACAATGAGTGCAGGCCCTACTGAGGGCTTCGAGATGGGGGGTGTTAATGCTTTTTCTTAGAGAGCAGAAGTCCCTGGCGGTCTAATCTAGTTGCAAGTAGCCTTACTGGGACCAGTGCAATGACTTAGTTATTGTCTCAGTAGGACCCCTTGGAAGACCAGTACAGGATTTTTCTGGATATCTTCTATCTGGTTTCTGAGCTAGATGATCTCATGAAGTACCACTTTGGCCAGCCAAAGCTGAATATACTATAAACAACCTAATCCAAAGCCTGTGGAAGATAATGGAAAAAGTTAGTGGCATTGGCAAGTCTTGTGACAGGACAAAACAACAGCTTGACTGCTGGGAAGGCTTTCCTTGATCTTGCAAAGTGCCAGCCAGACTGCATCCCTTTAAGCACAGCCCTTTCATATTGCACCGGGCTGAGGCTGATTTACTGAACACGCAGGCTCTGATCCTTACCTTATTCAGGCTCATGTAAACCTGAAGGAATGTCTTTAAAGTCGGTGTTGATGCAACTAATGGAAAATCTGAGTGAAGTCAGACCTTGGGTTTTTCTTTCTGGAATGAGATCTGAAAAGCAGCGATGATGCTTCAGTCTGCCAAACTCAGACCCGAGACTATAGCTTTCTGGTTTTCCCCAGCCTGCTGTTCATTCGCTAAGGAATAAGATACTGTAGGTAAAGATTTACATTTCCATCAATAGCCCTAGCAGCAGTCTAATGAATTTCTTGCTGCTTTGCAAATAGCTTGGAGTGAATCTGATGCCACAAAAGCAGAGAGCAGGATGTGACCGATTTTCTTTGCCTTTCATGAGCTGTGGTCCCTTTCTTTTTCCTTTACACCTCCCCTCATTTATTCTAATCTTCATGTCAAAAGGGAAGTCACTCCTTTATTGGAGGTTATCCGTGTCAAGGGAAGTTATGTTTCCGTCAGTACCAGGGGGCCCATCAGCAGATGAAGATGGAGAGCAGTGACTCAGAATGACTTTGAAGCAACACCCAGCAGCAACTGAAGACAAGAACATAACCTTAGCTGACGGTTGGGATAACCTGATGCACAAATAAAACTGCTCTGCTAAATTATGCATCTTTTTACTCTTGGCTTTTCTTAAAGGAAGGGGACTGGGTGAGTGTTTTCTAGGCATGCCTCTTCTTTTTCCCAAGCTGGGAGCTGAGTGACAGATGCACACTGATGGAGCATAGTGCATTGATTTTTGTGGCTGTAGTGCTTTATGCTGAAAAGAAATACAGCTTTTAAAACGATGGAGGGCCCCTATTCAAAGAAAAAAAAAGTGAGGCATATGGGTGAGTTTCGCTGAATGCACCTTAGTTATCAGCTTTGAGTTAAGCACATGCCTAAATGCTTTGTTGACCAGTATTGATGGAAATACATTTAATGGTAAGTTTGAGTTGAACTAAGTAATGGCTAAAGAACAAGCAAGAAAAATGAGGCAGTAGGGATATTGAGAAAAATCTCTCTCTGTTTCAATGATCTTTGTAAACCAAGAAACAATGTGTTAACTTTAAAGCTTTTTCCCTAATGGCACAAACACAGATATGTGCCATTGCTTGTGCACTCATCTCTTTTCCCACCTGAAAAGTACAGACAGTGGAGTGCTGGTTGTCAGCAGTGTGCCTGGGCAAACTGCATCCTGGATGCATCAAACACAGCATGACCTGGCAAGTCAAAAGAGCTGATTATCCCACTGTATCAAGCATTGGTGCAGCCTCACTTTGAGTGCTGTGTGCAGTGCTGGGTACCACAGATTAAGAAGGGTATGAAGGTCCTTGAATGCATCCAGGGGAGGGCAACAAAGCTGATGACAGGGCTGGAAGGAATGTCCTATGAGGAGCAGCTAAGGACCTTGGGATTGTCTACTCTGGAGAAAAGAAGGCAGAGGGGAGACTTCATTGCTCTCTACAGCCCTCTGATGAAGGGAGGTGGAGATGGAGGTGCTTTTCTCTTCTCCCTGAGATCCAGTGATAGGACATATGGGAATGGTTCAAAGCTGCACCAGTGGAGGATCAGACTGGACAGTAGGAAGCATTTTTTTACTAAGAAAGTGTTCAAACTCTGCAACAGGCTTTGTAGAGAGGTGGTCGATGCCCCAGGCCTATCAGTGTTTAAGAGGTGTTTGGACAATGCCCATTGGTCAGCTCTGAATCGGTCAGACAGTTGAACAGAATGATTGTTACAGGTCTCTTCCAACTGAAATAGTCTAGTCTATTTCTAGATGATAGCTGGTTTCAGCTCCTTAATTTTACAACAGCTCAGGCTGTTTCTCTTGTCAGTGATTTCACTCTGCTCTCACCAGCACAATCCCTGTCCAAACCTCCCTGAGATCCTGTGTCTGAGCCCTTGCCTGATGCAATTTCTCTGACAGTAAAGGTGATGGACAGATTGACCTAGAGCTTTCTTTTAATTGTTCTTATTCAAAACTTTTAAGAAGGGTGTGGGGAAGATGAAAGATGTCTCATTTGGTTTTGGTATTATTGCATTAGTTTTCCTGCTTCAGTAGTGCTGAACAGGTGTAGGTGTGGACAAATGTGATGTTCCACTGTTGTACAAAAGTACATCAAGTACAATGCTTGGGTCCTTGTTTATCTTCCTTTTGTGTCTTCTGTAAGTGCATAACTAGAAAATACATTCAGAGTCATGTGCTGCTCTTCCCTAGGCATCTGCTGTGTCAGGCAAGATGCAGAGCAGCATCAGCCTGGTTCACAGCTAGAAGGGCAGTACTTGCTCTCACTGCATTCTGCCAAGACCTGTTGTTAAAGTGATGTCCTATGAAGCACAGCTTCTGTAATGTTCTTATGGCAAGGCTGTATCTTTCTGTGATTTACTAAAAGGGTTCAAGCATTGCACATGTCAAGGAAACCTTGGTTTGCAAGTGGAAATGCCTGTGTAAGGGAATTGCTTTAACGTTTATCCTCCTGCCCTGCTTCTGATAGGGGCTGGTGATCTGATCTTAAGTCTAATGTCTTGAACACGGCTTGAGTCACCACGCTAATAACTTTTGTTTGCTGGATTCAGTGTATCCATTTTTGGTGAATCTATGGTTTGAAAATAAAGTTGATTTTAAGAAGGAGTCTCACAACTTTAAGGGAGAAAAATCTCACTTTCTAGAATATGTGTATCAATTGAGAGTAATCTGTCTCATGGATGGTCCCAGTCTCCTGTGAACATGTATCTACATCACAATATGACCATGCGATTTAGCATGACAGGCAATAGGCGTTTTAAAGGTCATTAAGGGGATACACTGGCTGATCTGCCTGCAAAAGCTTGCCTAGATCCTGGCTCAGCCCGTGGTTTTATATTTCCCCCTCTCTTACACAAACTAGCAATAAAAATTTAAGCTGTGTAGCAAAAAATCCTTTTATTTCAGGGGCCAGGCAAACGTTCCAGGTTTCGTGTTTATTTATAGGAGGTGAACTTGCTTGTGAGATGGGGTTTGTAAAATTGGCTCCAGCTTTACCCAGAGCTTAGCCAAATCCATGGCTTGCATTATCAGCAGATGGTTTTCATGGGGTATAGCTGGCTAGTGTAGAGGAGCAAAGACCATGGAGGAGAGCAGTTGGGGATGTAAAATGTGGTGCAGGAGACACATGGCCCTGGGTTGCCGCTACCTGAGGAGGGTATTTGGGTATTGGACTAAAAGGACAAGGAAGAGCGCGAGGCATGAGGGTAGAGAACTGTTTTGAGGAGACAAGCTTGCCCTAAACCAAACACAAAACTATATGTAGATCATACAGACCTCTGACATGTAAAAATGCCAGCAATGATGTGACAAGAGGGGGTAACCTTCAGTGGCATGGAGGTTGGTTAGATGCCAGCTCTCCAGGGTTGCCAGGGACACTCACATTAATGTGTTTGCAGTCACAATATCCATCACAGCCTTTTGGGACTTGGCCTTGTCCTGCCTCTGATGATTGGCAGTTCAGTTGCTGCTGGGACAGTTGTCCCAGTGACACCATCCCAGGTGCTGATGGCCAGGCCACCAATTGCTGTCCCATGCCTGCATGGTCTGACCCCAAAACTCTTCTGTTTGCACAGCCTTGGAAGAGGAGGAAGTTTTGTTCAGTAGCATTTATGTAAGTGGTCCCAGACCCCCCCTGCAAGGGGAATGTGCTTTCTGGCTTGGGGGAAATCGGGGGTATATTATTTCCTCTGGCCTTTGCTCTGCATTGGCCCCTTGGGTTCAGTGATAATGTGAACTGTCATCCTGAGAAATATATGGGTGCCTGTTTACTCTCTGTGGAGCAATGCTGCCCTGATGACACAGCATGCCTTACCCAAAAGTTCACTGGAGGATGGTGAAGGGGATTAGGAAAGGGAGAAAGCTGCTTTCCTTCCAACGGCGTGAGAGCCAAGTCGTAAAAAGTGAAATGTTCTTGGGCGGCTGTAGCTGTGTCTGCACTGCTGGGGCCAGGCTGGTTCTTGGGGCTGGTTTTGGTGTAACTCAGTCTCTTTTAATACAAATGTCCCACTCCAGATGTCACTCAGACTTCTGCTCTCTCCTGGCTTAATGCTGTCAAACAGTAACGTATCTTGTTTACCAGCATGTGCCCTGGGACGTGCCCTGGGACATATCTACCTCTATGCTGAACTCCACACTTGCACACACGGAATGGCTTGGGATGCAAAAGGCTAGACAGGCTCACTGCGAAGTGTTGCTGCTCGAGCCAATGAGTTTCGTGTCTTGTTACAGTGGATGGCAATTAGAGGGGGCTGATGAGACTGAGCCGGACGGCCCTGTGTGGTTGTGAGGAAAGACGCGGCTGAGGTAGAGAGAAGGGTGCGGGAGGGACGAGTTTTTCTCAGAGCATCACACTAGAGGGTGCCAGATTGCTTTCCTCCAGGCCGCTGCCGTCCCGCGCACAGGTTTGGACAGATTCGGCTTTGTACATCTTGACGGCTCTTTCCACTCCTCTGGTTGCTCCTTGTACGCTCACAGCCTTGCTGCCAACCAGATGGAAGAGCACTGAACACCTCAAAATCCGTGCCATGGATGTGTGGTGTCCTCTTCTGCACTGGCTGGCTTGGTCACAAAGCCAGAGCTGCTGCTTGAAACTCAGCAGTGGCCAAACAGCAAATTGGGTTGATTGTGGGATGTACCTTGATCTGGTAACAGGAAGTGCCCCTGAACATGCTTCCTGCTTAGCCCCTCCTGCTTGCATTGATGGGATGCTTTGATAGGATGCTGCTCTCATTGCTGACTCTGTGGCCCTTTTCCCTTGCCAGCACCTCTTATGCATGTGCTCCAGAGATGCCCTTTATAATAAGGCAGGAGGTTGAAGTCACCTCTCTGGGTTTACTTCCTCCTTCTTTCAGACAGTTGCATTTCAGGTCGTGGTGTGTCTGAATTCTGGTCCTCCCCTCTGGAGCACCTGTGCCCCTTTCAAGCTTGGTCCCAGCACACACTTCACAAGCATGTTCTCAGCCTTTCATCAAAGGCATCAATCAAGACACCGGTCAGGCCTAGATCTGAAGCAAGCTTCTGCAGGTTTTGAAGTGAAACATCACTAGCCACCTTGCATGCTGTCTTTCCTCGTTACCTTGTCCTGTTTCTGGGCCCAAAGCATTAATAGTATGAATTCACCAAGATCTGTCCATGGACACTATTGTGCAATCCCAGCCCTGCAAGGATGCTTCTGCCCTGCTGGGGATCTAGGCCCACCTTTCTGAAGCAATCATAATTCACTAGAACAAGAGCTTTTCCTTCCAAACTGGTTGATGAATGTGTCCAGTGTACCAGACTCTTGTCCACACTAACTGGAATCCTCTCAGAAATATGTCTCTTCCCCAGAAAGGTCCAGTTGGCACCGTTGGTCCCTGTGGGTTTGAAATTGCCTCCTAATGTGGGACATGAAGAGTCTGTAAGAGAAGGGTAAATGTATGAGACAGATGGGAGAAAATAATTATAAACTCCAAATCCCTCAAACTGTAGTCCTACCCATGTATGAGCACACCCTTCCTCACAACTAAAGGAAGGTAGACTTAGATTAGATATTAGGAAGAAATTCTTCTCTGTGAGGGTGCTGAGGCCCTGGCACAGGTTGCCCAGAGAAGCTGTGACTGCCCCATCCCTGGCAGTGTTCAACGCCAGGTTGGACGGGGCTTGGAGCAACCTGGTCTCATGGAAGGTGTCCCTGCCTGTGGCAGGGGGTTGGAAATAGAAGATCTTTAAGGTTTCAAGCTGTTCCATGATTCTTATGGATCTTCAAGCATACCAAGCAGTGGTGTTACCCCCAAAATACCTACAGGGACACCCACTCCATAAAATCTGTAGTAATAGTAGAGATTGGATATTGCAGGGGTGGGTAGAAAACTGTCAGATAGGTAAAGGTGCATAATAGTAAATTAGAAACAAGCTGATTCCTGAACACCAGCAGGGTAACTGTTTCTCTAGGGAGAGAATGTCTCCCACTCCATCCCTGGCCATTGTGCACAGGTCCAGGGATGTTTTCCCTTCTTCATCCTGTTGCTGTCACCCTTGGAGCCAGACTTCAGTCTGTGTGCTACTTCTTTCTCTCCTCACATGGGTAAATTAGAGCAGAAATGATGTGAGGCGTAATCAAACCTGTCAATTAGAATTATGTTCTCTTATACATATTAAGCCAAATTAGAACCCAGTGTGGATCTGCTGGAACTCAATGAATCTGCTCTGTGGATAGATTTAGCCCAGTGTTTTCATGCCATTCACATGTGTCTATAGAAGGCTAATGTGTGTAAACCTAGTGGCATCATAAGACAGCCCCAGAAGAGGAAATGTGTCCTCTGATGTAGCCCGGCTGCTTGCTCCTTCATCCAGCCTTTTGCATTCATATTTGTCCACTTTTATTTTAGAGACTGGATATATTATAACATCCAAACACTGTCCCATTTGATTTACCTAGAGGTGTTAGTAGTGATGTTTTATCATCCTCTGAACTTTAGAAGGGTGAGAAAGAAGTAGGACTTCCCCTCACTTGCACAAAAATCTTGCCAGATATTCACTGCTCCTTACAACAAGCCAAGCTCAGAAGTGTTTGGGAGTCAGCTGTGGGTCTGATTCTTACATATGCTCAGCATGAGTACCACTTTTATTCTCAGGTTGTCCTGATGGTGTTAGTTGTGGTTTGGTTAGCAGCAAGAGGATGTAGCCTCTTATGACTTGTCCTGTGCCTGGTTCTCTTCATCAGGCTCAGCTTGAATTCTGACCTGTTTCCCTTGCCCCTGAACAGGTCAGAGTGGCAGTGTCCCACCAGAGCAAGGGCAAAGGACCTGGGAAGGGACATGAATTTTCTCAGTTCCACAAAGTTGCGTGGGTCTGGCTGCTGGGTACCACAACCAGGCTTTGCTCTCTAATGTAGCATAATTTCCTTGGTTTCTCTCATGACTGAATCAATGTATTCTCCTTCTAATGCCTGAACTGNGGACCTGGGAAGGGACATGAATTTTCTCAGTTCCACAAAGTTGCGTGGGTCTGGCTGCTGGGTACCACAACCAGGCTTTGCTCTCTAATGTAGCATAATTTCCTTGGTTTCTCTCATGACTGAATCAATGTATTCTCCTTCTAATGCCTGAACTGAGATTTTGTCTTTTGAAAAAAAAAAAAAACAGAGCCACTTCTCTTGTGTATCCTTGTCCTTCTCTGTAGTCCTACCGAAGTTTGCAAGCTTTAAATGTTCATGCTTAAAATGCAAAGGAAGGCAAAAAGGGAGTGTGCCCTTGTTTCAGGCACTGTTGCATGCAAACCTTCCCATTGTTAACAAGGAGGGATGTTCTCTTAAGTTACAGGGGCAGAGCAAGTAGATGGTCGGTTCTCCGTGCCTGGCTCTGCAGAGTACAACTATTGTGTGGGCAAGGCTTTGAAATAAGTTATTCTTATTGTGATTCTTGTTTATAACACCAGATTCATTGTTTGCAATTTTGTTCAGTGGCACCCAATCAATAGCAGACAATAAAATATTATTTCGAGTGGTGTAGACGTTCCATGAGAATGTGATTGATTGCTTTAATTTCTGCCTTCCTCAGTGTTTTTACTAAGCCCTGCCTTGATTTCTTTCATTCCGCCTAGTTCTCTTCAGCATCAGTTGTTAAATAAAGTGACATATTTATTATATCAGCTTTATTTGACAGATTGCTGGGAGATATATTTTACATTATTTTTTCATATATAGATGCATGTATATGTGTGTGTGAAATTATGCATACACATATATATACATACACACTGCATAAAATCAATGTGTATATGAACATACTTAAGGCCAAAATTTCCAAGCATATATAGAGATTTTAGGTGCTGTTTTTAGGTGTCTCTCTCGACACCCCTTTAACTAGCCCAAAGTCAATCACCAGCAAGTATATAATCGTATGATGTAAATGTCCATGTTAGTGTGTGTTATGTGAAGTTCTCACTGGCCATCATCTCTTCAGATTGCTACAGTAACAAGCCACACAAGTACTCTTGGTTTTCCATGTCTGACAGGTTAGCTTAAAAGACCACCACTGAGAATAGTTATATTAAAACAAGCCCTAGAAGGTGGATTTAATGTGTGTTTTACAGAGATATTTCAGAAATGTCTGGAAAAATTCTTTTTTTTAAAAAAACCCAGGGAATTTGTTGGAACTATTTCTGGTAACCTCTAATCCCCCATGGAACACCTTGTTCCCGTAAGCCTGGTGTATTCAGAGCATGGAGGTTAAAATCAAGCTCTTTGGGTGGTGTATATTGACTTAATCCATTTATTCCATGTAAAGATACAGCCATGAGATTTAGTGTGCCTCCTAAATTACAGCCTAAGCGAGCTCTTTCTCCCCATAAATACTGCATGACTTTAAGTTAGTTGCCCCAGGACCTTAACAGTCAGTCCCAGAAATCCAGTGTCGTGGGAACATGGCAACTGCTTCCAGCATTAGTTGGTCAAGATATTGGGCTGTAAATCCTAGTCTTGGAGGAGGACTGAGCATTGCTTCATAACATGCCCAGTGTGCTTTGGGTAAGGAGTTTCATAGCTGGAGAGCAGCTGGGTGCTGTTAAACATCCATACTTGATCCCTAGATGACTCCTTTTTTGTGCTAATCTGAGTTTTCCATTTAAAATGGCAATTGTCTGAACTTGCTTAGCAATTTAGGATGTTCTCATAGCAGGGAGGCATTAAAGACTACACAGGCTCTGAACTGCATATTGAAAATGGAGTACATTCATGTTTATTTTCTAATCCCTTCAAAATGTTGTTGGAGTAGGGTTTAAGCCCAGCCATCTCCCTTTTCATGAACATAGCTTGTTGTCTCTGAGCTTAAAAAAACCCGCAACCACCGAACAACCAACAAATAAATCCTATTACTCCAGAATATGATTAGTGTTCTGGTTTGAGTTATAAATCCCCTTCATTTAAAATGCACTGTTGCTACAAGTTAGGATTTGAAAGTACAATCATGCAAATGCCATTTGCAATGTTTTCACTCTAGTAACCTTGGCAATACTGCAAACACCTCTCCTGTTTGATACACACAGTTTGGGAATCTCAAGTGTAAAGCAGAGGGGGAAGCTGCCAATTTGTGCCACTCCTAGGGGGGAAAAAGGTCATTTCCAGGGTAAAATCTGGCTGCTGCAGGAGCCATGCCTTTTTAGTCCACCCCATTCTGGATACTAGTGCTTTGTTTTATGTTGTTTCATACTGGTTATATCTAGCTTTACAATATTTAAGCCCCTTATATAAATCAAAATCATGGAGCATAAATATTTATCAGCAAAATAAATACACTGCACAGGAGACAAGCTTGGGAACAGAATAAGCCAAGTATTGCTTATGAAGGAAAAACCAGAGGGTTACGTTTTCATCCTGTCCAGAGTTAATGTGTAAAACAGTCACAGACCCAAGTACCTTGATGCCCTCTCTGTTTGATATTAAATATCCCAGAACAGCATGAATATTCATGCTGTGGCCACCTGTATGTCAGGGCTGATGGAGAGGAGCAGTGGGGCTTCCCTTGGGCACATCTCCCTTCTGAACAATAGAGCCCCCCTTTATGCAGGAACACAGCCCTAAAAATGGGCCCCTGTCCAGCGCTGCTTGACCTACCCATGACAGCTAGCAGCTGCTTTCCAGTGGAGCTGGAGTGTTAGGTTGGACCTGAGCACTGCTGTGCTGCTACCTGCTTGGTTGAGCATGGAGAATGCTTTGTAAGATGTGTCTTGCTGTGAATGTGGGAGAGCCAGAATTTCTGCTTGAGGGTGAAAAGAAAAAGCCCCTGTAAGGCACAGCAAGAACCTTGCCTTGTCAGTCGTTACCCACTGACTGACAAGCTGGTCTGATGTATTCTCACCCAGGAGGCTCCTTACTGATGTTGGTTTTCTGACAGCAACCGCTCATGGAAATTCCTGCACCCACTTTCCTCAGGCCGTGGCTTGCTGCTCCCACATGCCAGCCCTGCTCACCTTTTAGCCTGGGACACCAAAACCTATTGTACTTTGGAGGGTGGGTGAGATGGCAGTGTATCGGCTCCTCTTGCTTTCCCATTGGGTCCTCAAGTGTCGGAGCCCACCTGAAGTTCTGCCTCTGCTGCTGGAGGTAACGGTGCAGGAATTGGCCCTGTGGGATGTTGCTCTTGAAATCTCCCCAAGCCCTTCTGCAAGGAGATGTTCTGGCAGCTCTGATCATAAAAAGCAGGTAGAAAAAGAAAGCAAAAAGGTATGGAAAGAGTTTTAACGAAAAAAGCTGTCACAGTTTAAACCCAGCCAGTAACTAAGAACCACCAGGACAAACTGTTATGTGTGTCTGTAGGGAAAAGTATTGTTTATAGCCAACTAAAAGTAGCAAATCTAACCTTAGAGGTGCTCCTCGCTGCTTGAACCTTAGATGATTTCCAGAGTTTATAGCATAAGCATATGAGTTAAAGCTTAGTCTTCTCTGTTCCAGTTCACATGATAATCTCAGTAGGTCTAGAAAGCCCATCTAGTACTGTAGAAGAATGTAAGTTGTGTAAGTTGAATGTACCTGCAGAAATGGATAACTACAGTTAGCAACAGCTTGGCTGAGTTCAGGTGGTGGCTACATGGCTGGCTGCTCTGGTCCTTGTGTCCTTCCCACCTCCTCACAAGAGGCATGGGAGGGAACCTCGGGCTGAATCTGCTGTGGTTTGTGCATGGGTGGAAAGTGCCTTGGGGGCAGAAAGCATAACTTGAGGAGTATTTCTGATTTGCAAGAGCAGAGGGCTCTTGTAATTCCTGTAGAAAGGGAATGCCACTGCGTGCCCTGCATTCTGCAGCACACACTTCCTTTGGATAGACTGTACCTTGAAACAAAACACCTTTCCTGTGCCTTTTCAGCTGGGTAGCTAGCACGAGCACAAAAACACCCGGTGGCTGAGCAGGGGAGCTGTATGGGGGCCCTTCCTGCCTCGGCAAGAGCTCTTTGTGTGACTGTATTGTTTTGCATTGCCTTTTCAGGCAGGCATTTTGCAGCCTGTAGCATTGTTTGGGTTCTATAGCAGAGTCAGATGTTAATTGGTTTGTTGTAGTAAAATGTTTTATGGGGCAATTTAGTTTTAGCTCTATACCTTCCCTCTCTCCCCCTCCTCATTTTTTTTCAAAAAGGGAAAAAACCTGCATGGTGCTGTTTGTCGGGGTGTGAGAGTTCTCCTGGCCAGTTCACTCTCCCTTCCCACTCAAGCAAGAGCGTGCACTTGGGTAATAATGTCATGTGCATGTGGGATAGGTGTTTCTTTCATATGTGGTCTGTAGCAGACACTGTCTATATCTGTTGGCTTTGAGCAGGATTCACTGCACCCCACACAGATGCCAAAGCCTGATGGCCAACCCCAGGGACAAGGGGTTGTGCTCAGGAAGCTTGTTGTCAGTGTGGGGGGTCATGTTTTCCATCAGCTTCCTTCAAACTACTCGTCCCACATCAGCATTCCAGTCCTCCCATCATCACCTGTACCTCAAAGTATTGGACGCATCCCCCTGTGCTGGCAACAGTGTTTCCAGGTTGGAGTGCCAATTTAGGAAGTAAGGTGTGTTTCTAATGCAAACCCGTTATTTGCAAAACAATCATTCATCATTTTGGAAAATCATGTTTGAAGGAAGGTGCTGAACCAACCTTATAACATGTCAGGCTGCTTAATGTCTACTCTCCAGCAGCTTCCCCAGGATTACAGTCCTCATGGTAATGTTAGCTATGCTTGGAGGCTGGTTCTGGGGTGCTGAGATGCTTGAGGATCTGTGGCCATGTTGTCCGTAGCTAGCTGGCTCCTGGTTAAAAAGCCACCTGGAAGACAACAGAAGTGTTTTACGGACAACTGGAAATTCTTCCTTAAAACCTGTCAGATCAGTTTCATCCAAGACAATAGTCTCTGAGGTAGGATGTCTGGAAGCAGGATGTGACTTTGAGCAACCTGGTCTAGTGGAAGGTGTTGCTGCCCATGGGAGGGGGTTGAAACTGTATGATTTTTAAGGTCCACTCCAACCCAAACCATTCTATGATTCTATTATCATAGAATCATAGAATACTTACGGTTGGAAAGGACCTTAAGATCATCTAGTTCCAACCCCCCTGCAATGGACAAGGACAACTCACACTAAACCATGCCACCCAAGGCTTCATCCAACCTGGCCTTGAACACTGCCAGCGATGGGGTACTCACAACTTCCTTGGGCAACCCATTCCAGTATCTCACCACCCTCACAGGAAAGAACTTCTTCCTTATATCCAATCTAAACCTCCCCTGTTTAA
>NDXB01003405.1:13267-34680 GCA_002631895.1 Agapornis roseicollis | reverse complement strand
AACAGCTCCATGTCCTTTTTATGTTGAGGACACCAGAAGTATGCAATGACTTTTTCTATTTCATCTGATTTTGCTTGGACACAGTCACCTTTGATGACCAATAATCCTACACCAATAGAAAGCACATCAGAGGAATCATTTTCCTTTAAACTAGTGCATGGAAAAGTTAAACAAGTTAATAAAATCAACTTTTGTGTTCTGCAGAGGAAGGCACAGATTTATGCACAGTTAGGAACCACTACTCAGAGCTGCAGGTGGCAAAGCAAGCCAAACAACCTAAACACTTCTGCAGCAGTGATACAGGGTCATTTGGGAATCTGTTTTTGGCAAAACATTGGGAAGCACAGCTGGGGAATGCTGTATTTCAGAAAGGGAAAGGACGACAGGATGCATCTCTTTTCTGATCAGTAATGGCTGATGTTTGGGGTAGAAACACAGTGCCTGCCGTCATCATACGCAAGTCACTGCTTCATTTTACTTTGTCTTTCCCTCCAAGACAGATGCATGGGGATGAACATGAAGATTACTTCAAACACGAGGCAGGGCACACCTTCCTCAATACTGACGCTGGTTTAGGGTGTTGGGCAAGAAAGTGACATGCTCCAAGTCCCTCAGCCGCCTTCCCCAGCTCCTCTGTCACGAGTCTGCCACCTCCTCCCGACTGCATACCACACCAGCATCCTCGTCATGGGAGCAGTTGTGCGTGCCGATGTCGGCATGGGCACACTCCAGTAGTGTCTTCTCCTGCCCGGAGCACTGGACATCATCCAGGAGGATGCGAAGGGAAGTCCCTTCCCCAAACTCTGCCTTCTTGCTGGCCCGCACCACGTAGGGGAAGCCCAGCTGGCGGCACACAACCGCGGCGCCGAGCGAGCTCCAGCCATCGTCACACACTGTGCCCCATTCTCCATCAATATAAACCTCCACCCGGCCCCAGCTGCGGCCACGGTTCTGCTGCTGCATCAACCGTACGGCACCATTCTGCAGTGGTGGGGCCGTGCTGGGGGGCTTCTTCTTCCTGCGCTGTCCTCTCCTCTCTGCTCCCTTCCTGGGCTTGGAGGCCCTGCCGCTCGGTGCTGGTGTGGTGGATGTCCTGCTTCTGTTCCTCGGTGGTGGTGGGACTTGTGCCACCCAGTCCCCAGACGGCGTGCGGGGCGTTCCGGGGTCCGACCTGCCACCCCATGGGGCCTCGGTCATGGCCTTCAGCCGTGGACGTGGTGTTGGTGTCTTCATAATCAGCTCTGTTGGGGAAAAAAAGCAGGAAACCATGAGCGTGTCCCTCTATGGACAACGTGTAAGGACAGCTACATAAACCCAGCACTGATTTTTGACTTACTTGTTTCTTGCAATTTGCTTACTTGATGCTGTTGAGAAGTGACAGTGCTCCCAGTGAACCAGTATTTCCCCAGCAAAAAACATTGGCTGCTTTTAGTTAGCAGACAGGACTGCAGGGCTTAATGCCAACAAGCAAGCCTCCTTCAAGAAGGAAACTCCAAGCAGTTTATTGGCAAAACCTCAGCCTGGCCATTAAAGGGTGGGCACTGGAGTTTCACAGTCAGAAGCGGAGTTCCCCACCATACCCTTCTCCACTGCTGAAAGCACATTGAAGACAAGCACTGTTCCTGCCCTTCTCATTACTAATGATTGGATCATTACCAGACAAGAGTGCTGGCCTCCCCACTGGGTCAGATGCTTTATTCAGAGGAGCTGAAATCAGGGACATTCAAAATCAAGTCTCTCTGGCAACTGGAATGCGCAAAGGGAATGGAGTTGCCAGGACAACACATGAAACGGGATTTGGAGTTGTCGTTTTTTCTTCCTTATAAATAAAGTAAAAGAGTCTTGAACTCTGAAGAGCTGAAAATTCTTTGCTGTCACGGTTTCCAGGCGTTACTGGACTTGTTTATTCACATGTGCTCTATTTTTAGCATAAAAATAAGCTTTTCCTTGTCAGAAAGAAGCGATTCCGAATTGTTCAGAATAGCAATCAACTGAGCTGAAGTATCAGAGACGTTTGCAAAGACATCACGACTTTTTGGATTCTATCCTAGATTTACCCGTTCTCATTCATCATGTGCTTTGTAGTACTGAGACAAGGGAAAAATATGACTGTCTTATTTGTGCTTAATATCTACTGTCCCCAAAAGACAAACCCTTGCAGTGGTCCAGTTTTTCCAAATGGCACTCTATGGAGAGAAATCGTATTTGTGGCATGAAAAGATTTCCCTTCTTTGGAAACTGTCGTTCTGAAGGCAATAAATAGATATGAAAGCCCAAGGCAATAAATAGATATGAAAGCCCTACCTGCGTACACCTCAGCTGCTGGAGCCTGATCTGGCAAAGCAGCTTAAAATCCTGGAACCCGTATAACAGTATGCAGGACTGCATGAAAGCTGTAGTCACCTGGGAATGCTTTTCACTGCACTGAAGCAAGTTGTTATTATATATTACTCTTCATTAAGCTATTTATTAGCTATACTTCTAGCAACTGCACTTATCTTGCTAATGCAAGCCACATGCCTTAGTGATCCTGTTGCATTCATACTAAAAACTAACCAGAAGAGCAAAATATTTACAGTTACACATCCTTGCTTGTGTGCTTCTGAACCAAACTTTTCATGCTTGGTTTTCATCTAAAAATGAATTTAGTTCTCGAGACGCTTAGCAGAATCTCTCTAAGTTTTACTTTACGATGAAAACTCCCTTGTAAACCAATCCAAAAGGTTTAGTTCTATCTACAGTTTAAAAACCTGAACTTAGGACTTGCATAGAGAACAACGCATAAGCAGAGACAAGAACTGTTGCACACAAAGCAGGTAACTAATGTTTGGAAACTGCATGCACAGCTTGCAAAGGAGAATGTTTCTGAAGATGTGGTGAGTGCTCAGATACATCAACAGTCAATAATTAGCCTCAGATCTTGTTCCACCTTAAAGACTTAATCTTGCAAGGTGCTGAGTGCCATAATTCCTACCTGAAGTGAAAGCTGTAGGGACTGTCAATGACTCAAATGCAGCGTAAGATGATGAATGTTATTAAAAACTAAATCATGTATTCTGCCGTTTGAGTTCCTATAGTAATAGTAATTTCATGACAGAGTTGTTAGGGTGCTTCCTAGGTACTTGCGTGTGTGAACAAAATGCACAGGGGAAAAGAAAGATGATGCTGCCTCATCTAATTTTGAGATCCTAATGGTGTGTTTAAGTTTTTGCACTTAACATAAATAGTACTTGTCTTGCTGCATATTCAGCAACATCACTGAGTGCTGTAGCTTTAGCAGCAAAATCATTCAGTATGAAGCAAGCAAAAAGCCCTGGAGGGTTTGGATAAGCCAAAAGTTCACCTGAATGGCTGATCTCTTCAATTTTTTTTTGGGAGTGCTTTCTCATCCCATATTCTCTCACTTACATCTAACAATGATTCAGCTCTCATCTTGCTCAATGAGCTATTTCCTAACCGTTTAGCCATCACATCCTTCAGCTCCTGAAGCGTTCCTCACTACCTGAAGGCACAGCAAAAAATCACTTATCATTGAAAAGCGCCATTGAGCACAGACAGTACCTCACTATGGAAACAATTACAGGGAAACCAAGTTGGTGGGTAATGAAACAGGTATGATGTAGCATGGAAAAGGGGCAGAAACTACAGAGATTTCACATAGCCATGAGCAGGGAAATATGTTATGCCTTATTTGAACCGACTCTTCTGATCCAAAAGCAGCTGGTAAGAATTCATTTTGAGGATACTCTGAAGAGTGAAGTTCTGGGTGGTCTCCACACACACACAGATAGTACGAGCCTGCAGTTTGCATTTACTGCCAGCTAACATGCACCAATAATGAACAGCAACAGCGACACTCACTCTCCTTTGGCACAAACTGGATGCGCCTGCTTTTTACTTTCACTGGCGATGGCTCAATTCGGCATTTTCCTGGTGGTGCTCTCCTGTGAGAAAAGGGACACACAGAGAGCACAATAAATTCCTTTCTCCTGGCATTGGGAATCTTTGCTTCCCATTGTTTTTCTAAGAATGTAATTGGGAAAAAAGAATACGCCTGTTTAAATGATCCAAGTAATCTCTTACAGTAGAAAACATAACTAAACAATCACATGTCTGCACTGATCAAAGTCCAAACATTCTCAAGGGAGTGGAGTCCTCTGGCTGTGTTTCCACTTGCCATTGCCGAACCCATTAAGGAAATAAAACTTTGGCAGGTTCAAGCGTCACAGAAAGATTGATCAAACTGAAAATAAAAATGACAACTGAAAAAGCAATTACAGGATACGTTGAGCATCGGACACAAAGGTCACGTGGATGCAAGTTTTCTGACTCTCTTCAGAGAAGCAAAATAACACGCTATTATTCATACATAAAGCCTGGAAAATAACACACTATTATTCATACATAAAGCCTGGACAAAAGGCTAACTACTACTAAAGTAGTACCAAAAATGCATTAGTTTCACAAAAGAGCTCTGTCTCGTACAGAAATTCCCTCTTAGTCTGGGTTGCCACAGAGGTATATCTCATTTCTGAGAACTTAGAATCATAGAATAGTTAGGGTTGGGAAGGACCTTAAGATCATCCAGTTCCAACCCCCCTGCCATAAGCAGGGACACCTCACACTAAACCATGCCACACAAGGCTTCATCCAACCTGGCCTTGAACACTGCCAGGGACGGAGCACTCACANTAGAATCATAGAATAGTTAGGGTTGGAAAGGACCTTAAGATCATCCAGTTCCAACCCCCCTGCCATAAGCAGGGACACCTCACACTAAACCATGCCACACAAGGCTTCATCCAACCTGGCCTTGAACACTGCCAGGGACGGAGCACTCACAACTTCCTTGGGCAACCCATTCCAGTGCCTCACCACCCTCACAGGAAAGAATTTCTTCCTTAGATCCAATCTAAACCTCCCCTGTTTAAGTTTGAACCCGTTACCCCTTGTCCTGTCACTACAGTCCCTAATGAAGAGTCCCTCCCCAGCATCCCTATAGGCCCCCTTCAGATACTGGAAGGCTGCTATGAGGTCTCCACACAGCCTTCTCTTCTCCAGGCTGAACAGCCCCAACTTACATCCAGTTCATCGTCACTTTTCCTGTCTTGTTAATCCACAGACTTCTTCAGTATTCAGAGGTCTTCAAACAGGTTCAAAAATGCATGAGGTTTGCATTTGGAAGGTGTAACTCCTTTGTAATTAGGATTGTTTGCCTTTGTGTTTCTGTGGAAGCCAAGAGCTTCTCTCTCTACTTCTGACACATGGATGTTCCCTACTTTTATGATTTTTTCCTGTACTCTGCACATGAAAGAAACTTCTTTTTAAGCTTAGGACTTGTTTTTGACTTCTGCTTTAATTCTGCAAACCTTGCGTAATAGCACCCTCTTAATACACAGTTTACAGGAACTCTGCCACTGTGTTAGAGAATGGAAAATGTTCCTGACAGAGGAGAGTCAGAAGAAAACACAGAGCAGCTCTGGGGGTTGCTTAACTTCGGAGTCTGGTTCTGACATAAACCCAGACAAGTGGTTTTGTTCCAAGTGCTCAGATAGCTAAAGCTGTAAATGTAATCCATTAAAAACAAAAACAACATAAAAGCCACAAAAGTCTCACTCCCGATGTCTGGCTGAAAGTAGTCTGGTCTTTAGCCAACAATAGTAATGCTTACAAACAGGAAGATGGAAAAAAAACAGTTGTAAGTCTTCCCATAAAACAGAGTTATTCCCTGCCTTGCCCAGTCTCAGATATACACACACAGGATCCAGAAGGTGTAACAATGATCTTCTTTCCTTATCCAAGCCATTTTCCTCCTTGAAATACAAAAAATAATGTACTTTTTGACAGTAAGTTCTGGTTTGTGCAGGAAAGCACTGCAGGTCATGCTGCGGGTCAGCTTTCTGTGCATGGGGCTCTTACAGGAGACGGAGCTGGCTACAAGGGATGGAGAGGAACTGAGAAAAAACGCCTTGAGGGAAAACTGCCTCCTTTGGGGCAGGAATCTAGAGAACAAAACCCCCATAAAATCCTCCCTTGGCTTTCAGGAACAAATCTCCCAACCCATATAACACCAAGAGGCCCTATAACAAGTGTAGACTCCCACAACTGCAGGAGCAAAGCAGACCCACAATGGGTTGCTCCAGCCATTCCTCGATCAAGCTTTACAGAAGGGCCCAACATAAGAGGAGAGATAGTTATTCAGTCAACATCATTCATCACATCCACATCTGGACACACTGCACCACACTCAGGCTTTGCAGCAAGAGCATCTCATACCTAGAGGTGTCCACCACTTTGTACACCACTCCATGGGGAGCCGTGGCACTTGGTACACCAGTGGACATGAAGTAAAGCTCCCCTGGGGAAAAAGACAGAAAGCAAACAGACACAGCCGTGAAAACTCTCCATAGAGCTTCTGTCCTGTATAGCAAGAAGGCATCAACTCTGCATCACAGGCCAGAGAGCATCACGAAACATGGGACCAATGTGGGGATCTGTCTACCAAAGGAAATTAGACAGATCTGTGGTTGGGTTTGTGGTGAGAGTTCGTCTGCAGTCCAGTGGCATAAAATACACTTAGTGAGTGGGAGCTTTTACAGATTGTCATGAAATATTATTTGGACAAGTTTCCACTGTGGGTTCAGTTGCCCACACTTCTGCTGTCATCTCAGTCTGATCTGTGCCCTTTCACTTAACTTCTCTAATGCAAAACAGCCAGACCCTGAATTCCCATTCTCAAAATGAAATGAAAGGAAATTAAGAATGCTCACACTGTCTCCTGCTCTTTTGGATGAAGCACTCCTTTGGGGTGAATTACAGGAGAACAAAGGTTTGCTTTTGCTTTTTCTAGCACGTTCACAGAGTGAGGTGTATCTCACACGAAAGGCATTCAGTTCATCACAGCTCTGTCAGGCCACATGGGTAGGGCTTGGCCTTCATCCAAACAATATCCACCACCATTTATTTAACTTATTTTCTCTTAACTGCATTTCTATCCTTGTGCTCCCACTGTGCAGGTGACACCGGGATAAGCAATCTCCTTTCCTTCTGCCAGCTCAAGCTCTTGAGCAGTGCAATGAAAAGAAATGGAAAGAAAAAAAATCCAATTCCAATATTCTTTTTTTAAGAGGAAAAAAAAAAGAAGAAGAAGAAACACCAAACTGCTTAGTAAGGCAGATTTCTTTGGGTGTCCTATGGGTATCCCAATGAGAAGAGGGGAAGGAGCAGAGGGGTCAGAGTGGGCAAAAGGTGTGGATAGTTGGTGGTAGCTGGTGCTGGCTGCTGAGCCTCTCTCCTCCTCCCTGCTCTCCTGCACTGCCCTGGGCTGAGCTCCTCCATATGCTCCCAGCATCCCAGCAACCCTTGGGTGCTTCCTTCCTTTTTCTGGCGAGCTCCATTAACCACAGGGCACAGTCAGCCTTGATGCAAACAGTGATGGGAAACACTTGTCACTGCGTCCTACGGTGCAGTGATGGGTGGTTTATGTCCCACTCCTCTTTCCTGGAAAATACCAGGCAGAAATATGGATGCTCAGGCCATGAAGCACACAGGCTGTCACACATGTGCCCCCCCACACACACAGTGCCTGGGATATCCCCAACACGTTCTGCTGCCAGGGGATGGGGCTGCTGGCTTTATAATGGCTGTGCAGTGAGCCAAAAGTATAGGTGTCCCCAGCCTCATAAACACATCCAGTGCACCAGCCACATTAACATTCATCAGAGCAACAACCCCAACAAACACTTCTGTGTAGAAAAGCTTGTTAAAGCAAACTTGTAAAAGTCAAGCTGTGTAAAAGCCAAGATTCCCAGCACACCATAAAGATGCAAGAGAAGACTCTTCACTGCAGATAAAGCAGCCTCCCTAAGCTGTTACCAACAGCCGTTTTTTCCATTATAATAAAGCAAACACAAGGCAAATAACTACGTCTGAGAACAGACTCCTGCCTCAATTTCCACTCATCATTACTGTGCTTGTGCAAATCACAAAAGCACAGGACAGAAGAAGGGTAACAGGGTTTTAGCCCCTCTTTGCACAGACTCTGCCCACTGGTGCAGGACGAGGGAGATGTGCTCACCATGTGCATGAGCCAGGGCCGCGATTAGCAGCTTGATGCTGCACTTAGCAGCCCTCTGAATTGGCGTAAAGCTGATTTAAGCTAAGTTATTCTGATTTTAGGGTAAGACAGCCTTCTCACCACAGCACTGTGAAGCAGCTCTACCTTCCATGAACATTAACCATTAAAGGAAATATATTTACCTCCCCAAAAGAGAGAATTCCAAAGCCAAATTTTGAGCTAATTCTTAATCTGGATGATTTGCATCTATATGGTAAAATTTGCATTTATATGGCATGCAATGGATGTTTTGTTTGTGCATCATCCACACCTAACTTTATCTGCAGGGAAAACAGGTGTTAAAAGGCTGGGGCATTCTGGACACAGGTGCTTGTGACCACGAGCCAAGACCTCCCCACGGCAGGGCAGAACATCAGCTCCTGCATTGCCCAGTCACACACAAGGCTAGTTAGCAATGGGGCTAAACACTGCAGGGCTCATCCTGCTGCCATCCCCAGCTGGGGGCTGCACACTCTGCCTGCCCCACTGCAGGGCTGGGCAATTAACCAACCCTTGTATGACCAAAGGGAGAGGACACCAGCTTTCCCTCCATCCAGGACTCTTTATTTTCTCCTTTTCAAATCACAGCATCTCCCTTCTAGAAAGAAAAATGTCTCCAGTCTTAAAAAACAACAGCTATGCAAAGCTCCACTGAGACTGCATCCTTCAGCCCTATGCGAGGCAAAATCCCAGCTGGCAATAATAAAATATGGACTTAAGCAGATTTCTGCAGATGCCTACACTTGAAACATAGCATTGGGTTTTCATTCTGCTTCTCCTCAAGAGGTACAAATATTCCAGGCCCGGGTGAGTGGGTTCATAATTGCTGTTCATTACCTCTGTTTCCCTGTATCTATTAAAACCACTAACAGCCTCCTTGACTAGCCAAGAGGCATAGGCTTTCTTTCTCTTGGGTATCATCTTCTCAGGGCCTGTATTCCCGAAGGCATGGCACCTTGAGGTTTCTTTTCTAAGCTGTGCTTTATTGTATTTGCTCTTCCGTTCCCAGTTCCCCCAGGAGGAAGGTATATGGGCAACAGCACAGCCAGCCCCAGCGCCGAGGGATGTGCCTCTCCGGTTCCCCCTGCAGGCACTGCCTGGCACACTGGCCTCAAAATGGGATTGTAATTTACAGAATCATAGAATCATAGAATAGTTCGGGTTGGAAAGGACCTTAAGCTCATCCAGTTCCAACCCCCCTGCCATAAGCAGGGACACCTCACACTAAACCATGCCACACAAGGCTTCGTCCAACCTGGCCTTGAACACTGCCAGGGATGCAGCACTCACAACCTCCCTGGGCAACCCATTCCAGTGCCTCACCACCCTCACAGGAAAGAATTTCTTCCTTAGATCCAATCTAAGCCTCCCCTGTTTAAGTTTGAACCCATTAGCCCTTGTCCTGTCACTACAGTCCCTAATGAAGAGTCCCTCCCCAGCATCCCTATAGGCCCCCTTCAGATACTGAATGTCACAAGTACTTCCTGAAATGGACCCCCATCCACTTAGGGTACTTCGGTTTGATATTTGGGAGATGACTCCTAGAGAATGAAGGGGTTGTGCTCTGCCTCCTCACCATCCTCTATCCCCCCCTAACCCTAACCGCACCCCCTCCCCCCCAGGAGCCCTCACTGACCCCTTCTCTGGTGTTTTCCTCTGCAGAGAAGCCACAAGCACGCCATTCGAAGTGACAAAGTTAGAGGATTACCTGCTTCATCTTCAGCGAAGGAGATGATGTATTGGTAATAGTTATTGATAAGCCCAGGGAACATGCAAGTCTGTCCCGTCCCCATGCAGATTTCACTGTACCGCCACTCTCCAGTAGCACGATCCTCCTTCAAAGACATCAGGCGTCTGCAAGGCAAAAGAACACAACCAAGAATATGATTTATGAACATTAATGAGGACAGCTGGAAGGATCGTTATTGCTTCCTACCCGCATCAGCTGCAACAGGAACTGCAGCTTCTCAAAAACAAAGGACAGTTAATATTAAAACAAATATATGCCCACACAAGACCCTGTCTCTCTAGTGCAACACAAGAACATGAAAACACAATAGGGGAAGGTTTAAGGGATATCAGACTATTGGGGAGGAGGCAGATGCTGCCAGATACACAGAGTGCCTGGCCTTGCTGCAGCTCTCTGACCTCTCTTCAGCTCAGGAGCTATGCATCACCCAGAGCAGGCAGTGCAGGCAATGCAGGCAAAAGACCTGGGAGATGCAGATGCAGCAAAGGCAGAAGAGCTGGGGGGAAATGAGGCAGTCTCATGCCTGCTTCACCATAGGTCTTCACCAGACTCACTGCCAGGCAATGTAGCTTTTACTTTCTATTTCTTCAGTGTCTGGAAACATTGCATCAGGGCATCTGGAGATTTTTAGGCCGTATTTGAACGCTTTTTTACACCGCTTCCAGGACTTTAAATGAACATTATATCATTGCCTTTTTATTTGCACTGGCACAATGTGGATCAGCAACATTGAGGGCTGCTGGAATAAGGGTTAGGTAAAACATGCCATGTGAACCCTTTGGAATGAGGAATTAGGCTTTGAATGGTGCTTCCAATCAGCAAGTAGCAGCATGGCTTCAGTTGTTAGACTGCATGTGCACTTACACAGTAATATCACTGGAGGAGCTCGGCTGAGAGCACAGCTTAGCGAGTATCTGAAGTATTTACTTACCCACTCATAAAATCACCAAATATGTACAGGCCATTGAGGTTTGGAGACTCGCAACCCCGATAGACATAGCCTCCCGTAACTGATTTCCCCATTTTGTGTGGGTATGCGTAAATTGGAAGCACATCATCTGTAGGAGAGAAAAGATCTGTGGCTTACCTTGTTTTACACGATGCAGAGCAGCTGCTTATCTAGACAGGTCTGAGACTAGCATGATACAAATGAAGTGCCAATGGAGTCTTATTTAGTTTGATTTTCACCTCTTCAGAACCATGTTTGATAGCCCTGCCCAGCTTTCTGTGCTAACCATAGCCAAGCTACCTAAGCGAGATTGGTCAGTGTTGCATTTGCAATAGAAGCTGAACCCCTGGTAAGCCCAAGTGCTCTCTATCACCCAGACACATCACTGTCCTCCTGAGCCCTTCTCCTCCCCTGCAACCCAGCTCTGTTAGTGCAGCTTCTGGCCCATTCCTACACAGCCTGCTGGTTTGGTTACGAATTTGCAGGTTATTCTTAGAGTCACTGTACCCGTGCAGGAGATGTTTGCCCAATGCAGCTTTGTTTTAGGGGTGAAAGGGCAAAATAGAGACAGGTAACTCCAGACTGCAGGCACTGATGAAAAGATATGCCAGATGTCAGCACAAATAGCTTCTGTTCCCCTGACTCAGAGGAGCTTAACATGAAAGGACCATCAAATATTTATGGTATGGTGCAGGCAAAATGTAGTACTGGTATATTCATTGTAAAATATAAGTTAAAACACAAGGCAGAGGCAAAAAGAGGGCGATGCCCTGATTTTGACAGTCTCCATTAGATCCTTCTTCCCCTTTCTTTTGGAACTCCTGGTATCTCCTCATGGTACTCACCCCTCCTCATCCTGCCGGTGCAGCAGATATGCTTCAAGTAGCAAACCCAGCAGCTCTGCCAGGGAGGAACCTGCACCAGGGGCATTTCATCTAAAGCAGATGTTTTCTACACTTCAGCTGCACTTACTGCTTTAAAGGGGTTGTGACATTTCACTGTTCTAACAAAAGCGTCTCTAAAGGCATCAGAAATTGTTTTGAACCCCTGGAGATGCCAGTAAAGCGCCTGCCATGAATGCTCACGCAGGTACTGCCACACAGGAGAGCGCTAAACGGGCTCTCTGACAACTGCTTCATCAAAGGCAGTGCAAAAAATCTGCTTCCTGTGCTCCAAATTTCCACCAAGAACAATCACTGCCACTGTACTTGTAGCTAAGTTAATAAAAGGAAGGAAGTCAAACTAAGTTAGTAAAAGGAAGTCAAACAACACCACATAGCACATGGAAGAGAAAAAGCATCAGAGTCTTGGCTAGTGCAAATCAGTGCCAGCCTACCGACCTCTGGATGTCAGGGGAGATGCTCTAGCACAAGATGTGGTCACCTTGCAACACAATACAGTCTGACTTCACACGTGCACTGGAATTTAGCCAGCCAGCAAATACCCTGCATCCAGGTTTCGAAAGTTCAAAGAAAGCAATAAGGTTTTCCTTTTTGGCATAGCTAAAAGGAACAAAAATACACTGCACGCTCAGCTGCCTGCAAACTGCGTGCGCTGCTCGACCAGCTTACACAGTATGTTTCTTTCTGGTTTAAAAAATAAGGACACTACTTTTGAGTCATGGAGAAAAATGCAATTGCTCCAAATTCTTCTCACTTCTGCAGGGAAGCTTATTTTATGTGGAAAACATCAACTTGCTCCCCTAAACCACAGAAACACCAAGGAACTTGACTAACACAGATCACCTAGAGAAACAACAGTTAGCGTGTTTCCTTGTCCTCCTAACTCAAAACTGGTAGCATTTGGACTCTCAATATTTATCCCCAAATCAGTTTCCTTCTGGCCTGAGACAACAGAGGTTTACACCTCAAACAACAACCTATGTTTTCCATCAGGCAGCCAGGCTCTGAGGGCAGGAATCAAACATGACAGCGCAGGGAGCTGCACAGTGGGAGGCGCAGTTAATTTGAAGGGCACATCTCTTTACCCATTGAAGAGTTGGTGCAAAGCTTTTTATCGTAACAGCTGAACCCTTCCCTCGCCCTCCAGCCGTAATTTTTCCCTTTCTCCACGATGTCGATTTCCTCGTATTTATTCTGCCCCACGTCCCCACAGAAGAGCCGTCCTTTCCCTTCCTTGGTGTGAGGCTCGCCGCGATCAAAAGAGCAGCGCCACATGTTTCTCACTCCATACGCATAGATTTCAGGGCGAGCCTTGGGGTCATGAAGGAAAGGGTTGTCGGGAGGGATCCGGTACAGAGGCCCGCGGTCATTGTTGTTCACATCGATCCGCAGCACTTTGCCCAGCAGAGTTGATCTATATTGGGAGAAGAAAGGAAAGGAAAAAACAACGAACTAAAACTAGCCCCTGGTTAAGCATCAGAGGTGGGGGTTTGGGATTTCTAGGGTTTCATGGGTCTTATTTTGGAAAAGACAAGTCTTTCAACATCTCTGGAAAAACAACCATCTCAACAACTGTAAGCCTTCTGTCCTGTGAGGGTGGTGAGGCACTGGAATGGGTTGCCCAAGGAAGTTGTGAGTACTCCATCCGTGGCAGTGTTCAAGGCCAGGTTGGATGAAGCCTTGGGTGGCATGGTTTAATGTGAGGTGTCCCTGCCTATGGCAAGGGGGTTGGAACTGGATGATTTTAAGGTCCTTTCCAACCCTAACTATTGTATGATTCTATGACTTCCCATGACCCAGTGCACTGTACGGAGCTGCCATAGGGATGGGTCCACTCTCACTTGTTCTGGGCGTTTCCAAAGGTCCCAAAAGGATCTCCAGCCATGCCTCCATCGCCAGTAAATATATAGAGATACTCATCATCTCCAAAAAGCAGCTCTCCTCCATTATGGTTGGAAGCAGGTTCTTCTATTTCCAGGATTATCCTAAACGAAAACAGGGAGGAGCCATTACCTATTGCACAAGCCCTAAACAAAAGGCAGAGCAACACCAATGTTGACACATCAGGAGCAGATTTGTTTTGATGGAAACTCCTCCACATCCACATTACTGCATTTTGCTTAGGCACAGCTGATCTTCTAACCTTAAATAATTTGTACATACTTTCCAGATTACAGAAACACCAAGTTGAGCAATAAGGACAATCTGAGAAGCCACATGACAGAAGATATTTTCAATTAATCATGCTTTTCCTCTCATTCTTCCTTCCCCTTATTAAACTTTCTTATTTTAGGAAAAGGCATCTCAGATTAAATCCAATTGTAAACTGCAAGAGAAAGGACTCCTGTCTGTCTGTGCATCCGTGCGGCATTTGGCACCATCCTGACAAACCTAAGACTTTTCCAACATTGAGGAACGGTTAAATTCTTAAAGAAGAAGAATCCTTAAATGACAATTACCCAGGCCTTCATGAATTTAAAGAGTGGTTAAAAGGAGCCCCACCAACAAACTAACGTTGTGACAAAGGTTATTCAAAGCAGTACCAACAACCTTTACCTTAACTTTGAATCCAAACTGGCTTTTACTTTTATGTTTATGTCATGCACCTGGCACTCCTTTCATGGTAAGAAAAGGGTGAAATACATAACATACAACTATAGAAAGGTAAAGCCGCAACTACACGCAGTGGAGGTTCCGAGGTATGATAATTAAAGTTTATTTTACTCCAGCTCCTAAAGAAGTCCGGATTTCATGCTGGCAGTGCCTCTTAATAGCTGCAAAACCTAATTAGAATAATCACTTATCCGCCTCATTTTCAGTCAGGTTTTTTCCCTTCTGAAAGTACTGATAGCTACAATCATGATCAGATTGCAAATTGTGGGAAGGAACCCAACTATGTAATTACTGTCTCCTGCTGCTAAATGTCACCACCTCTGAGTTAAGGCAGCTGTGCACAAGCGCACAGATTCCAGCCGCAGGAGCAAGGAGGATCCTATATGGACACAAAGATGAATCCTTCTCAACCTCCCAAAGAAGACAGAAGAAAACAAAACACATCAAGCAGAAATCTGTGGACACACAGACACATGCCTTGCTGCTATGGCAATGCACACCACATGTCAGCCTGAGCTGCCTCTTGGGCAGCATCTCAGGGTGAAGTCAGTGGGACCTGTGCCTACACAAGCACAACCGGACCACAGTTTTGTTTTCTTAAGCTTTTGCTGTGCTAACCATTGGCTAAACAAGTACAGAAAATGTTACAAATGGAGAGCCTGAGGATTTTTTAATAAGAGAGCTCATGGGCCCTGACTCCACAGGTTTAAGCTCTGGACTTGCTTTCCTGAGGACCATGTTTCAGTTCCTCTTACCTGTCATCTACAGTACTGCTTACACTGTAATGTCTTTATAAATCAGCATCCTCTTTTCATCATTAGGCTACATGGATTTCTGAGCTAAAACCATCCACTGCTGAGTATTTGGAAAGCCCCTAATACAACCCACCTAGCAAAGCAAGAATCTTAACATCATATTCAAGGGTCTCTTAAAAGCGGTTATAAATCTATAGACCTACTACACAAACAAATCTCTTATTATTTGTGCATATTAAGGTGGATCAATTGCAGGATCAGACTCAAACAAATGGAATTTCCAATCAAAATGCACTCAGTAACAGCATAGTGGCTTGCATTTTATTTAATTTTAGATTAAATTAGTAATATCACAGGTTGAGGTTTATATCAGATAAAGGAATATGGGCCCAAATCCATCTTCGGTCCAGTATCACCGAGTTTGTTCATACTGAATTTAGTAACCTTTGGAACGAATTTCACTCATGCACTGCAGAAGTCCATTTTAAAGGGTAATCATCACAACACCAAAAAAAAGCACCAACCAAAAATCAAATTCCAAAATACTAACCGTAATCAATGTTTAAACAATGTTCAGGTAAATCTGCTGACACGGAAGAACTGAGAGATGTAAATCTTTTATCCCTGAGCACTTGCAGCTCATCCATGGAGGACATGCATATTCTCAGTCTCAATATGCTAGAAACAGACTTGAACTGATATGCTAACAACATTTGAGAACAATATTCAGCTAAATAAGCCTCATTCAATAATAGCCTTTAAAAACGCACAAGCTGCCCTCTGAGATCTTACATATACATTTGCCAGAGAAACGTGTGTACAATACCTTTCAGAACCATGGTCCAAAGCATTCATGTCAGCAGGAGAAATTCTGAACTCACTGATTCGGATTCTCTCTTCATAACGAACTTGAACTGAATAGTAGACATACACTTTACCATTAAATTTGAATTTAGGATGGAAGACAATACCTAGAAACCCTCTCTCGTCTCCTTCCCAAGGTGAGGTAAGCACGGCTTCGCTGATGTTCAGAAATGGCTTTTCAAGCCTGGATCGATTGGGGAGGTAGGTCCACACCAGGCCAACCTGCTCCGCAATGAAGAACCTGTGGGTGCCATCGTTGGCGTGCACCATCGCAACAGGATTGCGCAGCCCATTGGCAACCTCCATGAGGCAAAGCTGGAGACAGCCCTCTGCATCAGCAGTCACCAAGCCCAGGTTTTGGTTAAGGTTCTGGTTCGCCAGCAGGTGTGGGAAGCAGTAGTCTGTGTCCTCCAAGGACAGGTAGCGGCAGAATTTTGCCGCGTTATTCTCCAACGCAAGTAACTCTTGGTCTGCAGAGAGAGAGTGAAAAATGGAGCGGCATTTTTGCCACACTTGCAGGCAATAGTCTTGGCAAAGTCCTGGTATCGTCCGCACAGGGGTGGAGGGATCCTCGGCGTCGTACAAGTGAGCTGCATACGGAGAGCATTCCTAGAGGGACAGAGAAAAAGCCTCAAGCAATCTCTTGGACCAGATCTGAAACAGCTGAGCAGCAACACTGATTGGAGAAACTTCACCTTAATTACAACGTACGTTGTGGTTTATTCTGAAGATAGATTAACACAGGAAGAGATCATAGAAAGGGGGGTTTATCTCAGCATTCACGGAAATGATCTTCAGTATTCCTGGTGACCGCTGGCTTCCTCATGCTGTTACTCAGTTACCCCAAACATTGCACTAACTCAAGAAAACCAGCAATGCCACATATCTTGCTACATCACCCCAGCGGACTGCACTGGGGAAAACCAGACTTTTCTCCTGGATGCTCCGACTTCCTCTGTGGAATAATGAGCAGATTGATCACAGCACAGAAACAAAACCTAAGAGTTAACGAAGAAGATTCAGGTCCTGCATCTCCAGGATGAGGAGGGAAAAGGAAAGGTCTGCAGGGCCAAAATTTCATACTTTGTCATCTGATAACCCAGACATACACCTCAAACACAGGTACAATTTGCAGGTTGGAAGGAGCAGGATGAGAAAGCGTAGGAGGAGAGGAGAAGAATGCCCATCCTTTGTACTGCACAGTGCACCTAGCCTGGGATGCTATCGCTGCATACACTGTGATATAAAGGCAGCTAGACCCCATCCTTGCTGTGGTCCACCTGCCTTTGCTAGTGGATCTTTGCCTACAGACAGCTATATACCTGACTATAAGTAGTGAAATGTACCTTGTAATCATGACACTGGTCACCAAGTTCTGCAGAGAGTGCTCAGGCTACAGGACTTCAGACAGTGAACACCAAACAGCTGTAGTCCAGGCAAGGTCCACAGGCAGTAACTGCGGCTCAACCTTCACTTACGGATGGTGCAGCCTTGGAAACCTACCCAAGGACTGAATAAAGTTGACACAATTCATTGTATTCTCCACTATGAGAACTCCTACAGGCATATTTTCCTTACGTAAAAAGCTGAAATCCAGTAAAACTGTCTGCAAGTTACAAAGTGGCCAGAAGAACTCAGTTCTGCTTTGGAAGGGCTTTTCCTTGTAATAAGCACGCAATGTTTTCCAGTTGCAATGCATCTTCTCAACTATCATCTCAAAAGTGCTCTTCAAACAGTGTAATATGACTCTGGGAAGGCTCAGTTATTTTCATAGGGATAAGTAAATAACTGAGGCAAGAAAGGTCGGAAGAGAAGCTATCCCTCTTGAATAAATTCTGCATTTTGTTAATTCCCAGCTGGCATTTCACCTAAGCAAAACCAGCTCGGTTAAAAAAAGAATAATAAAAACCAGGGAGCTGTTTCTAAACCTATAGGGAGCTATTTCTTAATGCAGATTATTGTACTATTCAATAGCTGAAAAGATACAGCATCTGAGATACTGAAGTATTTAAATTAGCTGATAAGTACACACAATATTTAGGTTTCATTTTATTCTCCATTACATACCATAATAAACTGAGAGGCCATATAACAGATCGTTAGTGCACAATAAGCTTTCCTCCTGGAATGTCAAGCCATTCATAGCAAAATGAAGGTTATTATGCGTTCAAATGAGCAGCAATTAATGTACTAAAAAGGAGATTGAGCGTGACACAAAACACTGAAATTACAGGGACAGATTGGGTAACGGCACTCAGCTCAGTTACACGAGGTGTGCCAGGGACAGAAAGAGCCGGAGCATTTGCCCATGCAGTTGATATGACTGAAAAATTGGCCTTAGAAGACAAACTGAAACCAGACAGAATTGGCTTTTAGAAAGGCAGGGCTGGATGGGAGCTCAGTCTGCTGCTGCTTAGGGAGGTTTCACATTCAGAAAGAGGAAGCCCCCTGGTTGAGTACTGGGGTGCCCTTGGTTCTCTGAAAGCCTCCAACAAAGCACAGTGATCTTATGCATTATAAAGCAATGTCCTGGCTTCAGCACTGGCATTAAAAACAGCACAGTGGTATGGTTTCCCTGTCCCTTTACTGCTGTGGGCCCGGCCTGGGGTGTGTTTGAACAGCAGTTGTGGATAACTTCCTCACCCCTTACCACATCCCTGGTAGTATACCTCTGTTTACAGGAGCATTATGTGATGTTCAGAGATCCATCACGCAGTACCCAAGCTTGTGCCTGGGGTATTTTCCAGTCATATGTGGAGTGGTTTCCAACTTTTACTCCACAAGAGATGGAGCCTGGCACCTGATCTCTGTTTCTGAAGCAAATGTTGCGGTCCTTCACCCTTCATGCTATCTTATCAGTTCAGTAACTCAAAACACCATGCAACTCTATGCTCAGACACAGCCCAGCATCACGAACAGATCTGCTTTCTCATTTCTAAGTGGCATGGTCTATTCATTTGTTTTAATCTATGATAACCAAGGAACTGATGGGCAGAGGTTCAGTAACTTCAGTAGGGCTGTAGCAAGCTCACACTATGAAAATAACTCATCAGAAAATAAAATAAGTGACATGGAGACAAGCTAGCCAAATCCATCCTAACTGCTCCAGGAATTCCGAAGCAGCTACTGCTCTGAGGAACTGCATTCTGAATCTGGACAAATACCCCCATCAAACAACAGCTTACCTACTGCTGCTGTCAGCCCAAAGAAGGCAATGGGACTCCTCAGAGCCTGACTTTTACATAATCCCTGACATTCCCTGTCCACTTCCACCTGGAAACTCAAGCCTTTAGGCAAGCTTTTCCCCGAGAAGCAGAATAAGGCATCTGCCCTCCCACAGCTTGGTGTCCTGTATCCCACTGTGCAATAATCCACATCCACATCCTGTGAGACCTGCTGCCCTGGGTGTCAAAGCCATGGGGCAGGCAGGGGGTATGTCCCATTGCAGCCTTCCTCTCCCCCAAGGCCAAAACCATCATCCCAGCTTGATGCTGGGTGGGGGGGATTTTGGGGTTGGGGGATCATGGGCAGCACTGAGTGAAGGATGTTTCTGGTCTTCCAATTGCCCTTCCACAAGGAACAGGAACAGCACCATGTAGTAAAGCACAGTTTCAGCGAAGGCAGGAATTCTCACCACAAGTACAAGCCAAGACACTTGTCAAAATAATTTGATCACGTTTAAGAGAAACCACAAATTATGCGATGTATGAGAGACAGAAGTGTGCTGAATAAGTCACAGAAACCCACTTATTGATTCAGGTCTAGGATATAAATTGTATATATAATGAATGAATGGAAGCAGAGTGTTCTGGAGTGCTTGCAATGCCTAAACTTCCATTTCATGCTTGCTTGGCCAGAGGTGGGGGTCTGCAGCTTTGTCTGTGCTGGGGATGCACTGAGCTCCTCAGAACATCCCAGTGAATCACTTTCCCACATTGAAATATTTCACTGATTCTAAACAGATTTTCAATGGTCGGGTTTCTGATGTACACGGGACTTACTCCTTGCTTCCAGAGGCAGGAGGACTGCTTAGCATGCACTGGTAACTGGTGTCCTCTCTGCAAAGGGACTTTTGGACGCCTCTTGTTTTGGGAACATATTCAAAGGTTATTGGTTCCAAACCAGTGTGAGGTGAAAGAGAAGTCAAATCTCTGGAAGTAGACATGGAAAGGGGTTGTTTTTCTCTTCACACTTTCAAGAACACAAGAGGCAGGATTTCTGGGAAGCCACTTTGATCCCCTCTGAGCATAGTGGACAAGACTCCAGGGTCTGAACGAATTTAAGATTTACACTTGAGCAGCATAGAGCTGCCACTGCTCTGTCTCAGAGGCATTTTCATACACACGAGGCCACCACTGATGATCAGGTCAGACACTTTGCTCTGTGCAGACTGTGATCATCCTGTTATTACATCTGGCCACAGAGCATCAGCCCTGAGTGGTAATTTCCCTATGCAGGATGGCCACCACGGAGGTTTCTAGCCCACATCCTCAGGCATTAATTACTCTGCACCCATCATCAGGACTGTCAGCAACTGGCACATGCTTAAAACCAACTGAAGATGCTGTAACCCACTACAAACCCCAAAACACTTGATCCCATGAGTTGGGTGTAACAAGGAGCATGTTTTGTGCAGGCCAGTCCCCTCCTGGGTGTCTTCACCAGGCCCTGTGGTCCACCCAAGGGGGAGTGAGGGATGTTTGAAAATTGCAACTGCCCATATACCCATCTCAGAGCACTGCTGCTCATAAACTAAAGCAGAGCAAGATCCCCATTCCTGCCAAAGGACAAGAAGCCCACTGGGACACCTGATGACGGACAGTCACTCCTGACAGTGCCTGGAAGCACATGCTCAGGCTGCTTCACTGATCCCTGACGTACCCAATATGTGTGCCAACGGACCCGTGCCTGTGCCCAAGCACTCATGCCACGGCTGATGCGCCTGTGGGGTGGTCCATATACCCCAGCCCGAGCCTGGGAACCAACGGCACGGCTCACACTCCCTGTGCTGTGCAGTGCCGTGCCAAGCCCCCCGCAGCAGCAGCAGCAGCAGCAGCAGCAGCAGCAGCAGCAGCAGCAGCAGCAGCAGCAGCAGCAGCAGCAGCAGCAGCAGCAGCAGCAGCAGCTGCAGCAGCAGCAGCCCCGCCTCACCTGGCAGAGCAGGTCCTGCAGGTGCCCGGCGCAGGCGGCGTACGTGGGCCCGTCGAGGCGGGCGCTCAGGCGGTAGAAGCGCTGGAGCAGGGCGCGATCCCGCCGCAGGTCGCAGCAGCCGAACTCGGCGTAGCGGCGGCAGAAGGCGAGGCCCCGAGGCGGCCGGAACGGCGGCTTGAAGTCCAGGCACTGCGGGTGCGGCCGCGCCGGTCCCAGCGCCGCCAACAGTACCAGCGCCAGCGCCGCCCCGCGCACACTCCGCATGGCCCCGCGCAGCGCTGCGCCCCGCGGGAGACGGGGGGGGGGGGTTAGT
>NDXB01003405.1:0-13214 GCA_002631895.1 Agapornis roseicollis | reverse complement strand
AAAAGGGGGCGGGGGGGGGGGGGGGGGGGGGGGGGGGTTGGTGTCTGCTGCCCTGCCGGGCTGCGCGGAGGCTCGGTCGGCCCCGCCGCACCGCTCCCCCCCGGCGGCGGAAGGGGCGCGGAGAGCGGCAGCCCCGACGCGTCCGCCCCGAGGTCCCCCCGGTGCCGCCGGTGAGGTCAGCGCGGCGGATACAAGAGCTCTGGGCGGCCGCCCGCAGCGCTGGGCTATGGGGACGTTCCCCGCAAGCTTACGTTGCGGTGATGGCTTTGGAAAGGCGCCTTTCCGTGGTTGCAGCCAGGCCGCAGCCTGGCAGGTAGCTGTCTGTGCAGTCCGCACAGTGTCGTGCGGGGGGTCTGTGACCCTCCTGTGCAGCACGCTGGAAACGAGCTCCTCGGACCAACTCCCCAGGTGTTGGCTGCTGGACTCGGCTGTGCCCTTTAATCTTTTGATGACCAAAATATGACAGATAATAGCGCTTGGAGTTTATACGGGTGATGGACTAAACCCAAGAAACCTGGCTTCAGTACAGCTAGTGCTTCTACAGCCTTTGGCATCCTTTGGCAATCTCGTCCTGGGATGGTATTCTGGTTAAGATTCATCTTTGAGGCTGGAAAGGAGAGGTCTGGTGTAGTCTTTACACTGTGTGTCCTCAGATAGCCCTGGCAACTCATTCTCCTTGAGAAAGATACTCCTCCCATTCAGAGTGGTGCCCCCTCTGTGCTTTCTCCAGTTCAGGTACTCCCTGCCCAAATGAAATAAAATTACCTATGATACTTACCTTAAAGTGTTTCATGGCATACCCTGAGAAAATACTTACTCCAAATGCTGGGGGTTTTGAATATCATGTATTGTATCAGACGTGATGTTGCCAGCTATTGAATTCAAGTCCACGTAGGTGGTTTTTTTCTTTTTGCTGTTAAACACAGCTAGCCACAGTGGGTTTGCATTTCAATATTAACATGCAGACTGCCCATAAAAGACAAAGAATGTGGAGTTCACGCTGATATGCTATTTTTGACTCCTGCTTTGAGACCAAAGAACTGCTGTACAGTGCATATGGACTGTAAAATCACTGCATGGCTTGGAACATCCTGTCAGGAGACCATATGTGCTATGGCATTTAACACAAGTTTGGTTTGCTCTCGATATTACTTATGTAACTGCTGCTAAGGTCACTAAAAGCTTTGCATATGTGCCGGCAACCGGAACACCTGATGATTTCACTTCAGAATTCCCTGCCCTTTCATTACAGGTCATTTACACACACTTTTTCATGGATGACCTCGGTAAGTGCACTGGAAAGGCCACACGATCCAGCCACTGCCCCTGAAGACTCTGCATGCTTGTGCAAAAAAAGTGTATGCAGTTATACAGCCCCATAGTTGTGTAAAAACAGTTGGCGTAAAGGCCTCTCTTCTTTACACCACTTAATCTTTCATTCCTGTGGTTAACACTGGCTGTTTGTTGTCTCAGTGTTTGTAATGGTTTTTAGCTATTGGTAATTAACATCGCAAGAATGCTTAATATGCAAAGAATGGATTGCAGTAACCAAATATTTTCTGTGATAATGAGATTTATCCTATAGCCTCTTGATTTGCTATTACAGCTCATGATTAGCTTGGCATCCGTGCAACGTTTCAGAAATGAAAGGAAAACTCAGTGCTCTGCATATTTAGCAGTGAACTGCAGAACCAGAACTAGAGCATCATGGCAAAGTGGCATTAAATACCTTTGGGAAGTCCCCTGTGTGCGTTTAGAATACACACGCCTATGCCAGAACTCCCAGTGTTTTGTTCATTCAGCAAGGCAATTTTTCAGGTACCCCTCATGCTGGGGATTGGATGGGAATTCATGGACAAGGCCCTGCTGAAACGGAGACCGTGGCTGCCTCAGCCTCACGAACAAGCCAGTTCTGTCAAGGACAGCTTGTTTCACATCTTGCTGTGGGCTCTATTTGGAGGCTTCCCAGGCCACAGGTAGGAGCTCCTGGACTGTGTTTGAGGGATCTGTGCTGTGGTGGGTAGGAGCACATTGCTCTTGGCTTTGCTTTCCAGCACTGCCCTGGAGACTCAAGTAGCTTGATTCCCAAGTTACTATCTTCCTGCCTGGGTTCTCCCTTTCACAAAATGAGGACAGCTAATGCTCACCCACCCCACGGCAGTCTTTCAAGGTGTAGTTTATTGATATCACTGCCTTTTCATTCTTTATGAGCTCTCTGCCAAGCCATTGCTAGAGATTAAGGTCAGGAGGGGAGCTATTGCCCTTAACCTGACGTGCTGAATTAGAATTTGCCCTTGTTGCTACCTGAGGGCAATAGCATGCATCTGTGGAGCAATTGCAGAAGGGGGATGAGGTTTGCTCTAGGCAGTACTCACCAGGATCACATGGTACCTTGAGAATTTGCTACTCAGAAGGTTTCATATTAAAATGACTCATTGTTAATTTTGGTAATATGAACACTTGTCCTTGTGCTTAGTGACCTGAATCAATGAATTGAATACTTTGTGCTGTGTATCAGCTCTTGAAAACATGTCATTCGCTTGTCTGGGGGGTTCGTTTCATTGGTTGGGTTTTGTTTATTTGATTTGGGGGTTTTTTGTTAAGATTGCTCCCATTCCCCCTGAAGTCCAGATGAATTTTCCTAGTTGACTTCAGTCAATTCTCAGAATCAGCATTTGTACTGATGGGTTAAATTGAAGAAGCCAAGTGTGTAAATGCGGTATTTGCTTGCAAGCAACACGACATTGAGGCACCAAAAGCCTACATTGAAAAACTGCTGGGTTATCAAACCTGAAGTCCTTTGAGACAATTAAAGCAACTGATAATTGTAGGCACTCCACAGCTCAAAAGGACAGTCTGATGTCCCTCAAGGTGAACTCCTTGAATGTGCAATATCCAGACTTCTTCACTCCTTCTCCATAAGCTGGAATTTGTTAGTATACATGGGATGAAGGGAATATTGCTTAGAAAGGTAGTCACATTCGATCAAATGACCAGTGTTTGACCAAGTGTCTAAAGCTCCATCCTTGAGAGGAATTTAATACTCTAAGCTTCAATAGCTAAAGGACACACTGCTCATACAAAAGCCAACTGTGAACACCATCCCTAAAAACCTAACAGTCAGGAATTAAACACAGGGCTATAATGCCTTGTAGAGGGAATAAAGCTTTGCTTTCTCATTACACATCTGATTGTGAAACCCTTCTGTTCCTCATTTGTCTTCTGAAGTGTTTTATTTTCCTTGCTGATAGAGGCACTGAGAGCAGAGTATTATTAAGAAAACACGTGCGCATGTGCATAGCATGTACACACAAACCCACAGACGTGAGCAAGGTGACACCTGCTTTTCAGTGAACAGAATCCATGCTAGGCAGCACGGTAGTGACCTGCTGGCATGGAGACTGCTCATTCACACAGCTTCTAGTATTCGACATGAACAATAGGAAAAATGCATTGAGGCTTTGGAAAGATGCAAGAACAGTTTCACAGCACTGTCAGAAACAAGTTGGCATCTTCCCATTTAAGGTGGTTTGTCAGGCAACACATGTATGTGCTGAATGCTAGCTGAAGCCACACAGGCTGTGATAGGCCTACCAACATGTTTTGATATTAAAAGGAAGCATTTAATGCAAGCAACCTGAGAATCCAGGCCAATGTCAGTGATACCATGTGATATATCAAGGATACTATCAGAGGATTTGATAAGCAGAAATCCTGCTGCTTCTAGACATGCTGGCATGATTTAGACATGGAATGAAATGTCCTGCTGCAGCATCAAAGACCTAATTTCTCCTGGTAATAGAACCATGCGGGTTTTAATCCTGTTGTGAAGAAGCACCTCCTCCTGCTTCAGCAATACCCTCTGTTGCACATTCCAGGTCTCTGCATCATATGTCACAGCAAACGTTTGCACAAAACAATGGGGCAGCCCCTTGGATGATGTAAATAGCCACAGCATATGATATCCAGGATTTCCATATAGATGGCACACTGATAAATACTTTTCCTCCTCTTCTTATGCTCATTTTATGCACAGGAAGGATGCGAACGTCACAGTTGTACAGCAGTCGGAGAACCCCCTCGCTTCTTTTGCTTCACAACTTGCTACCATAGGAATTCTAACGCAAGAGCCCTAAAGAGACCATATGGGTGGTAAGCACTCCTTATGTGCTGTACATATGAAAATAACATATTTTCTTATCAGCTCACATGAAAACAGATCACGCAGAAATGATTTTTTATAAATGACTACTATTTTCCTGCCGTAACAGCAACAGAACAATAAGCAACAATGCTTGAATGGGTTCTATTTTGCAGCGCATGGAACTCTTCCACTTTTTGGTCACAAGAGAAACAACAAAGGCATTAAATGTACGTTTCTTTTCAGAAAGTGTTGTATTGATTTTATGTAACATCTGAATCCTTTGTGTTGTAAATTACATACGGCCATATAATTTGTCTCGAACAAGAAATAGACCAAAAGAGTTGCTCAGTGAATTGTACAAATGATCCTTTTCTCATCAGTGATCCAAGGCATTATAAAATACCCTGCTTTTTTAGTTCCCTCTGAGAGCTGGGAAAGCTCAGTTACAGAAGCAAGTATATTCCACTGAAAGCAAAGGTGATTAATCATAGCTTGAGCCCATACTGAAAAGGAAGAATCCAGCTGGATCCATGCTCCTGTCCCAGAACCATTCAGTCTCTTCTCCAGTTTGGACAGAATATGCTATTATTTTTTTTATTAGCAACCACAGAAATGTTACTTTTTTGGAACGAAGCTAGCAGCAACCAATGCTGCCATTGCTCTGCTTCTGCTGAAGATTAAGGAGCTAGGAAATAGGTTGTCGCTGTTTTCTAATGGTTGAAATCACAAGTCAGAGCCATAGCTGTAACTTGAAAAACTCGTCCCCAAAGTACTCTGGTCTTGCAGCAGAAGAGAATAGAGGCTGGTCTAGAAACAGAGAGTCTGCAAATTTAATATTTCCGAAACCTTTTTAACTAGGGAATGAGGTACATGACACTGGCAGCTCTGTCAGGCCCTCAGACATGTGTTTTATAAAAGACATGTCTGGAGACCAGTCTTTCAGGAAGGACAAAAGAGAAAGGAAAAGAGAAGTTACTCAAGTCCACATAGACAACCTATCAGGCTCTCTTCTGGAGGGACAGGGACCATGGAGATGCAGACTCCATATAGCAAAGGACCCCTGGAGAATCCTGGCCTAAACCAGCAGCTCTTGGTTAGTTACATCCCCTGTACGTAACTGCCCCAGCACTAGCAGGCAGGTGGTAACCCCACTGCCACTGGTTTCCACTCAAGCGTCCTCATGAAATATGCGAGGAACATTTTCTGCTACAGGAGAATGTAAATTTTCAGTTTATTTAGAGAAGTGTGGCATTTAAAGGCAGCCAAGGAGATCAGGCTCTTCCATCCACTGATTTGATGCCTTTTCTTTCACATTTTCTGGGAAAGTAGTGAAGAAACACATGCGATGTCTTCCCTCCCCAAAGCCAAGGAGGGCTTTGACCCCAGAACTACTAGCAGGGTATCAGCAGGCATCTCTCCCAGTACAGCAAGTGTCACAGTGGTCTGGGATCATGGCAGAGCTGGATCGACCAGCTTCAGAAGGTCTCATAGCCTCAGACAAAACCTGCTCTAGGTGAAATAAATGGAAACTTGAGGGCAGTTCTGAACAAGTTCAGCTTGCTTTCCTTTCTGTCAGCTGGTCTGCCCTATAGAAAGAGCTTTAATGGAGCATAGGAGACTGTTTCATTCTCTCATAGCCTAACTCTGGTGGAAGTTTATGATAAAAAGCCTTTTACAACGAGTCCCAAGTGGGATAGGTGCTTGCCTTCCATTGGTTTCCACATGGGCTCAGCATCTGATGTGCTTTGGCATGTTTGGCATTCCCGCAGTCTGTATGTGCCTCTACACCTTTGAAAATCCAGCTCTAAACTCTTACTGACTGAAATCACAGGATTAAACCCTCAGTTTTCAAAGAATGGCATTTTCAGACGCTTGGAGTTATTTTGCCATAATCGAAAAGTCTCATATTCTGTACATCAGTTATGATTAATGTGTCAGCCTGACATCGCTCAAAATGCTGAAGCAGATGTGGCACTCACAAAGCGTTGCAGCAACATAGCAGTGAAAGCCAAAGAGGCACGACTGCATCGACAGTCCATGGCTCAGGCACAAACTCTAGGTGTTGCAGCGAATATTTTTGCAGGGTTTCCCAAGATCTGTTGGAAATAACCACAGATTGAGAGCTATAGCTTTTTGATGTCTAATTCATGAGCAATGGTATCTGTCGCTGTAGGAGTACGTGTGTTTAAGTAGGTTTTACCCTCGGCTCTTCTCTGGCCTCCCCCTTGGCTGCAGCGCTTTCACTGGGGGCCTGACATGTGTCAGGGGTTGGTAGCTTTGGTCATTGCCAGCAGGAGGGAGCAAAGTTCAGGAGCAAAGGGATTTTTCCCTGGCAGCACATGCCACAAGCTCTGAACAGGTCATATCTGGGAAGTTATGGTCTGATCACCTCCCACAGCCCCAGCAGCCAAGCAAGGGGGAGGTCAGGTAAGGAGGTCTTGAACTGACTACAGTCAAAATTAACAGCCTGAATTACACAGAGAGATAACTGGGAGGTCACTGGAGATCTCACAGCATTGCTATTTCTGGATGCCCGTGGGGCATGTTGCAGTAACCCAAGCTAGACTGAGCAGAGCCTGGTTCACTGCACCAACATCTGGGTCAGCAGCAGAAGGAAATCCCTCTGAGCAAGCATCAGCAGTGAATAAAAGCTCCCGGTGCTTTGGCTATTCATCAGCTGCAGATGATCTTGTGCCATTTCTAAATGCTAACCCTGTTTTATTCAATGCTCCGTGAAATAATCACCTTTATCCCTAGATTGAGAACACATTCTCAGTGGCCCTCAGTTCTTTGATACTCTTAAATGCTCTTGTTTGAGGAGAAGAGAAGGTGGCCTTGGAGGGTCACTGCAAGCCCAAGGCAGGCCCTGAGGTGCTCCAGGATGGGTTGTCTCCAGACTCCACTGAAGGAGATGGCTGACCTGTTGGGATAATGCAAATCTTGTAGCCACACTGAGCTTTCATGCATGAAGCTCTGCCAGGGTACAACCACATCTGTCAACAGATTTTGTGTGCCATGGTTTAGGGTGAGGTATCCCTGCCCATGGCAGGGAGGTTGGAACTGGATGATCTTAAGGTCCTTTCCAACCCTGACTATTCTATGATTCTGTGATTCTCAGCCAGGTTGTGGAGATGCCTAAAAACACACAGCCTGTTACCATGTGCATATTTTCTGTATCTGATGTGGCAGAGCTAAAGGCATTGTCGTGGTTTAAACCCAACCAACCACGCAGCTCATTCACTCACTCAAGCCCCCTTTCTTGCCCTCCCCTGCTTCCAGAGAGATGGGGGGAGAATCAAAAGAATGCAACTTCCACAGGTTGAGATAAGAACAGTTCAGTAACTAAGGTATAACACAAATCACTGCTGCTACCACCAATAATAATAATGATAAAGGAAAAGAATACAGCATCCCATCAACCACAACAGATAACTCACGACACCCCACCACCCGAGTGCTGACCGACCACCTCTTCCAACCACCGTGAGAGAGAGCTAGGCCTTCTGGATCACCCCCAGTTACCTCCTGGGCATGCCGTGCTATGGTATGGAATACCTCTTTGGTCAGTTTGGTCCTGTCAGTACAGTCCTGTCCCTCCTTCCTCCCGGCTTCCCCTCCTCCCCAGCAGACCATGAGGCTCACAAAGTCCTTGGTCAGGGAAAACATCGCTCAGCAACAACCAAAACCATCGGCCTTATCAGCCTTGTTCCCGGGTTAAGTCAAAACACAGCTACTAAAGAGAAGAAAAACTGACTGCAACTGCTGAACCCAGGACAGGCATGGATCTGGGTCAAGTATTAGTGGGGTTTTTTTCCTGTTCCTAATACAACATGTGTACAGTGTTTTGGTCTCTGGTGGATCTAAATGCAGGTTTCACCTCGGAGTCTTTGACTCAAATCTAGTTCAGTAATACCTAAGAGCTGTTACCATACAAATAGCTGCCATATGAGCTGTATCCAGTGGTATCTTTATTAGCCTGTATTCCAGCTTCCTGCAGATGGGAAACTGGCTTGTCCACAGTTCTGCCCTACCAAGGGAGCACCCACAGTTAGCCTTCTCCCCCTCCATGCCTCTTCATCCAAGCATACAGCATTGCCAGCTTTCTTCTCTGGAAGCTCAGAGAGAAAATTTCCTGAATATCCCAACTAAGGATCCTGTCCATGAGGCAAAACAGTGTGTGCATCTATACTTCACGTGGCATGACTCCATCTCCTGGCAACCAGGGGTAAATAAAGCCAGCTGCTATTTGGGATTCTCAGGATCACTTTTGGGCTTTTCCTCTTACATGGAGCACTTATGTCCCCTGGCTCTGCCAATAGCATCCTGGGGATGTAAATGGGAGCTTGCCACAGGGCTTGAATGCCTCCAGTGTGAGACCCTCCCACAGCTAGGCCAGCCTGACATAGCCAAACCTCTCTCAGTTTATTTTTGCTGTACACAAATTAGAGGTATTCACCCCATACCTGCACAGATTCCACTGTTGATGCCTCAAGGAAGGTCGAGCCCAGCAAGCAGTGAAGGGATAATCTGGACTGTGAAGATTTGGATTCAGTTGCCTTAAACGAGATGACCATGTATTAAAGGTGCTTGTGATAGGCAAAGATAGGCAAATTTCAGTGTTTAGTCTCTTCTTGCCTGCTTCTGTCAGTAAAAAGGGGAGACAATACATCCCTGCTTCACAGCGCTAATACTGTACCAGTTGCAAGCCATAAAAACACCCAAAGTTTTCATCTTCTCAAATAAAGATTTTACTCATTTTGGGCAAAAGCATTTTTTAAGAGTTTAAAGTACAAGTAATAGAAACAAATATTGATAATCACAAAAACAGAGGATTTACAGAGAAATGTCAACTTCCGCAGCAGTTCACCAGAAGGACATGAAAATGGAAATGGAAAAATTCCTCCTTCACAGTGATGACTCTTGCCCTTTAAAGAACAGCCAGATGAGACTCTTTCTACCCACAGGGCTCTCCTGCAGTGACAGCTACATTAACCTTTGCTGACAAGCACTTCTCTTGGCTTGTAAAATCAGCTTAGTGTGTGCAGAATTCTTCCAGACTTTAAAATGGTTACTATCAAATGGAGACACGCTGCATGCAAAACAAAACATCCTCGTGCCTTGCAATTGCTCTTGTGTTGTTAGTGCTGCTCTGAGATCACTGGATGGGCTGAGGCAGGATGATGTCTGGGTATCTGTCTGCTTTGGCTGATACTGCAGAAGAGATGTGAATGGAGGAAAGGACACTGGGGGTTTTGCTGCATTTCTCTCTCTGGGCATTCTTCCGTGCTTACCACCACATTGTCTGTGCAATGAGCAGCACAGCAGAGGAGCAGTAATACATGCTTGGATTATTTGTCTGTTGCTATTAGAGCAATGCTTCGGAATAGCAGATAAAGCCAGCGCGCTCCCTCCTGCATGCAGGCCTGCATGCACATGAACACACACTCCTTCCTTGTCATCCTATTTCCCCCTATTAATTTCACATCCTTCTTGTTCTACATCTGAGCCATCCTTTATATGCAGGGAACTCCTCCTGTGCAAAGGGAATTCTTCAGGGCTTGGGCAACAGGAGGCTCTGCCAGCCTCCTCCCCTCCTGTCACAACACCGAGCCTTTGAAAGCGGGTCACACAAGCCCTGCTACCTCATCAGGGTCAAGCATCACCTAGGGCCATTCCAAAGCCTTCATAGCCCCATGCTGAATTTAATGTATGCAGCAGATACCATTGCGATGCAGCCAATATTCTGTAATATTTCTATGACATTTATAATTGCTGGCCAAAAATCTCCAGGACTAGGACACTGGAATAAAATACAGAGCAGGCTCTGAATCTACGGCACCCCATCAAAAAATCTGTCATGTCTAGAACTCAACAAAGTACAGGAATGCAGCACATCACAGAAAAGGTAATAATAATTCAAATATTTAAATTAATTATTTCAAATAATAATGCAAATATTTCAATTAATTATTTCAAATAATAATTCAAATATTTCAAATAATTCAAAATGCTTAAGGTAGAATTGAATGGGANATTATTTCAAATAATAATTCAAATATTTCAATTAATTATTTCAAATAATAATTCAAATATTTCAATTAATTATTTCAAATAATAATTCAAATATTTCAATTAATTATTTCAAATAATAATTCAAATATTTCAATTAATTATTTCAAATAATAATTCAAATATTTCAAATAATTCAAAATGCTTAAGGTAGAATTGAATGGGATAGAATAGCACAGAATAGCATAACATAGACTAGAACAGAACAGGATTTCTTAAAAGTGCTTGAAATTACCCTTATGAGTAACTGGCTACTTTTGCTGTGTAAACACGGTACATTCCTGCACTGTCTTTCCTTTAAGGTTCCACTGCCAATCCATGATACTCATTACAAAACTCCTACTGAGCCCAAATATGCAAACCTGGCTTTCAAACCTGCCTTTTCACTGCACTTGGAATTGCCTGAGTCAAATACTTGACTGTTGAAACCTTCAAGTAAAATGTTAATTTGAGTGTGAGAAAGGAGCAGCCTTCTGCTGCAAAAGCAATGGGAAATGACTTAGCTGCAAGCACAGATGCAAATCAGCGAAGTGACTTTTCTAATAGTTTCCAAATTAAATAGCTCTTACTGTTTGCATTGTTGTAGGACATTGGACTCACGGTCATTTTGCAGAGATGCAAAGTTAACTGGCAAATCAGGCAAAGAATGCTGACTTTCTAAGAAGCTCATTGTGTACTTGGTATTATGGGGTGAAAGTCTTGCACGTGATAGATTTTAGTTGTATAATACAGGTCATTAGGGATGAGGTCCACGAGCTCCTGCTGGAACCAAACTGAGTGCCTTGGGAAGTGTATTTACAAAAACATGTATCGTGGTGTTCAGAGGCCAAATGATTTCCTGCCTCCTGCATGCCCACATGAAGGCCCGCCAGCATCTTGTTCAGGGCAGGTATAATGCCATTATTTTGACACTGAAAGAATGCAAAATAAATACAGCTGTGGGAATTCAGACCTGTTTTCTGTTGATCACAGAGGCACAGTTTTCACACATGGAAGTCAATGGTAACACGGCCCCAGCTTCATTTGGGCCAGGGTTTCAGCCAGGCTGGTTTGTCCTCCAAGCTTACACATAAGAAAGTTTAACCCACCAAGAAAGGAAGGGGCTGTGGAGAATGCAGCCAGAGTGCCTCACCCAAATGGAGTTTACAGCTATGAGCTACAGACAGCTCATAAGCCAAAGCTCCTATCTCCAAAACACAGCACAGCTCTTTGGATGGTGAGCTCCTTGGGATTGAAAGCACTTTGCTGGGTGTGCTTGTGCAGGGCCCAGCATAGCTGGCCCATGTTCCTAGGGCTGGCTTCCAGGTGCTACTGCAATGCCTCCAAATATTAAACCTAATATGGGAAGGAGGTTATGAAAGAGAAGATTAAAGCAGGTATAAACTGGGATTTAGGAAGACTTTTTACAATGCATGTGAAGTGATGAGAAGCATTTAAATGAAATGAATAGCAGGGCTGACGTACCCCTGGAAAGCATTACAGGAACACCAGCAGCTCTCACAGGTGGAGGGCCCACGCTCTCAAGGGAAAATGCTCTAAGTGCTGCAGGCTGGTACTGCAAGCAAGCCCAGAGCTGTCTCCCCAGCTTGGCGGGCAGCTCCGTTGATTAAGCTATCAGAGGTGGGATTCAGAAGTAATCTTGCTGGTCCATGGGGGAGCAGACCCTGGGAAGAGTGGGAAATAACCCTCCCCAAATTGTTCAAGGCTGAGTTTGCAGGAGGCAGCACTGAAGACGACAATGGCTTTTTAAAAGTAATCAGGAGGAACAGAGAGAAAAGCATTAATTCAGGAAACAGGGTCAAGACGCAGGTCCTGCATGATGGCATGGCACATCACTTCTTGGCTGCCACTGTGAGCAGCCTCTGCAGCCGCCACCATCCCATGGGTGATGAAGGGGGCAGAGGGGCTCAGCCAACAGCTCTGGGGTTCCTCCATTCTCCTGTAGGTGGCTCTTTGCATTTTGCTGGTGCTGTAGACTTTGTGTGTCTCAGTATAAACCAGCTCAGGTCTGGCTAGATTTGTTAAGCTCCATCTTGCCATTAGCCAGGCTAGAGCCAGATCTGCTCAGGGATCTCCACTGTGCTTAGCAGGACTGCATTGCCCATCTTCTTCCCTTCCCTGTGGTGTCCCAGCCCCCCACAAGCCTAAATGCTGCAGATGTAACTGCACAGGACACTGATGTGCTGCTGGTGCCAGCAGACAACCTGTTCCCGTCAGGAATTTGCAGGCCAAAGACACTGGGAAGGGCTGGCACCCTGGGAGAACGTCACTGACAAGATCACAGACCCCCATGTTGGGACACTGAGATACTCCTTTTGTTAATGGAGTGTTTATGGATGGGAATCCAAACGATTCCAGTGAAGGGAGTAATAAGACTTTAAACTTGTGCAAGACATTTTCTTTGTCCTAGTATCCCTGCCCATTTAGCAACCTAGCATTAACAACATGGTTGGTGGTGATCAGCTATAGGGTCTAAGACTTCCTCCTGGACAGCACCTCCTGTTACTAGGATAAGAGATCATTTAAAAGGCATCTATCACTCACTTGATACCTGTCTGCTCCACTCAACCTTAAGGTAAATATCAGCTGTTCTGCTGCCAGAGGTTCCCAAGCCTCTTGGCTGCTCTGTGCCCATCTTGCTTAGACTCCAGCACCTTCTGGCTGGAGGCTGGTTTTGTTTAACACCTTGTCAAGTGTTGAGCTGCTTGGTTTCTTATTCGGCACCAACAAATACATCTGATAATTGGCTCAGACAATGATTACTTTGGGAATGTTTTTGATTTGATTTTGGTTGGTTTGCAACTAAATTGCTATGAATAGCAAAACACCAGTTCGATGTCTCAGCTTTAACAGACACATAGGGCGGCTGTGTTTATTTCACAGCTTCAGCCGTGAATAGAACTAATCAAAGCACGTAAAGCAACCACCGTGTCCGAACAGTTCAGAAGAAGGTCACTAATAACCTAAAACTGTGTTCAGAATGCCTGGATTTTAAAGTCTG
>NDXB01003404.1:0-10164 GCA_002631895.1 Agapornis roseicollis | reverse complement strand
CCTGGCCAGCTGCTGCAGAGGTGGAGGCAAGGGCTCTTTCCCCACGGCTTTACCTGCCAGATCAGAAGGAGAAACTGCAGCCCACTGCACTGTAAAGGAATTCCCTTGCTTTGCCCGCGCTGTGTGTCCCGTTGCTGTAGCTGCTGCAGGGCAAGCACTCGGTGCCGAGGTTAACGCCTGCTCCTCAGCGCAGCAGCCGCAGGTCCGGGGCTTTACCTGCCCAAGCCCTCACATGCAGGGCAGGAGCCACCTCCCTGTGGTCCCAACACCTCTGCGTAATGAACACAACTTTGCTTTGCCTCCCCAGTGCACTCCAGTGAGAACAACATCCAGCAATGCCCAGGGCAAAGCAGAAGGGACATGCTGGCGATCTGTCTCTCCATGGGGGCTTCAGGGGATTTTTCCTGTGCTTAGTGTGCCTCCAGACATGTGGCTTGACTCAGCCCAGTGAAAACCCAGAACTGGAAGGCTGCTTTCAGTGCAGCAGGACTGCTGCAGTCTCTGACAGAGGTGTTCCAGTGTCTGTCTTGCCTGAAAGACAGCAAAGCACCAGAGTACCTTCTGTAGGTTGCTTCCTCTTGGAGTCAAACCTCTGTCCTGCTTGCACCTGATCCTGCTGGCTCGGTTTTAGCCTCTTAGGAATACCAGAGGGGACCATAGCTCTCGCATGACGCCCTGGTCCTGTCCTGAGCCTAGGTACGGGGCAGCAGCATGTGGGCATATCTGGATTTGCCCCTGCCAGGGAAGGACGATGGGCAGCCATCGACCCCCTCCAACGCAAGGAAAAGCTTTCTGAGCTGCCATTTTCCAGTAATCCTTTTTCCCCTTATTGTTATATGCCTGTTCTGGCCCATGTCTTTTGTCTTCACTCCCTGAGCTATTACTGTCTCAATAATTCTACTCCTGCCAGTGTTTCCATCTATTTTCATCTTCCCTGGCTTGCAGTTGTGGCTGTGGTGGTGTCAGCAGTGGTTCACTTCCCTCCGTGACAAAGCTTTGCCTTCAGAAGCCTCAGATCTAAGGATCCAAAATGGCTCCTGGCTTTCAGGAGAGAGTGGAGTTTATTTTTGTTTTTACATTTGTTTCTGCACTGATTGCTGTCATCTTGCTGCCAGGCAACTGTCATGAGGTGGGCAGGAGAAGGCACAAGTACAGGCAGGAAAACAGCAGAGGCTGTTTCAGGGCTGTGAGGTAGGAGGAGAGCAAAAGGCCAGAGAAAGGGTATGTGGCGAAGGTGCTGAGTGAGAAAGGTGAGTTTGCAGGACCAAGAGACTTTGATAGTGATGGTGGCTGTCAGCACATGCCACCCAGCACCTTCACATGCTGGGAAGCACTTGGGAGCACACTTGGAGAACCTGCTGTGGGGCACACATGGTCCATACATGGTCCATACACAGGTCTCAGCACTCAGAGCTGCTTGCTCACCGCTCTGGGATCATGTGCTTGGAGCATCTCCAGCACTACACCAGAGTGTATTTTTAGCCTCTCTGAAATGCAGAGGCTTCCCCTGCCCCTTTTTGTCTTGCAGTGGTTTTCAGAGAGACGGGAACTGGGCATGGGAACAGGAGGATTTTGTAAATGATGGTCTCTCTGGTGCACAGTCTGCTTCCAAGACAAATCCTTTCCCTACACTCTACCTTGAGCAACCAGCTCTTCCGATTAACCTGTGGCATTGCTTTGTGCTCAGCTGCCCATTGTCTTCATTGGGAGATGCTGCATCGGAGGATTATCTGACCTGCAAAAAGTGGACTCCAGGCTCCCCAGAATATTGCAGCAGATCGGTGCCCTGCAATAGTGTAAGGGTAAGTCTGAGGACTCTGGTGTGTGCTACAAAACAAGGAGATGGAGCCAGGCCAACAGCTTGAGTCAAACAGATGAGAGATCCCGTGGGTAAAATCAAGACTTGCTACCCTCACAGAAAAGAACTTAGGAGTTTGACCAGAGGAGTTTAGCAATGCTGGCTGGGCATACAGTAGATGTCATGTACATCATATGTGTGCATATACACAAAATCTCTGTGCATTTATGCAGACATACACGTATGCCTGCAAACAGGTGAAATACATAGCTATGCACACACATGGATAAACACTGTTTCGTGGCATTTTCTTGATCTAATAGTTCCAAGCAGCTGTCTACCCTTTTTGTCTGCTGTTTCTGCTTTCAGGAGAGAGATGACCGGGAGCTGCATCTGCCTCATTCTGACCTTCAGGGGCTTCCTGAAGGAAATTCCTGGAAACTTCCTTCTGCAGGATCACATGCATCCTTCCAGCCAAGGCAGCTTCTTTCCCTGACAGTGATTGGTGGTTTGAGATGTGAACGTATTTCCACCCTTTCTGCAGCTCCACAAAATGATCTGCTTCACCCCAATAAAATACACTTGCTCTAAGTGCCTGTGTTCACTGTTGTTCTTTTTCGCACAGACCCATTCATACACTCATCTGCAGTGCCTCTCTGCTCTCTGCAATCCCTTTCCCACCTGTCTCTCCCTACTGACCTCCTCAAACTCCCACATCATGTACAAATGTCATGACAATGGTCTGAGCAGGAAGGATGCACAGATTGCTGTACTGTTGGTGTCGGGTGGTGCAGTGCTGAGGATGGCTGAGGCAGCCTGTACATGCATCCCCTGCTCTGAACACCCATATCCTCCTGGCTGATGTCTCATGGAAGGGTCATGACAAGGCCTCAGAGGAGTACTCTTTTGGCAATGGTTTTGTTACAGCCCAGCTGCCGGCAGGACGTGATGGGGGTTCTCATACTGCAATGCTGTCAAGTGACGAGCCAATGAAGCAGAGGGTTAAGAGCACAAGTCAGTTTAAGCTCTCAAGGACCCTCTGAAATATGAGCTCATTATTCTGCCAGGAACTGAAGGACTTTGAACTTTCCAGGAGCAAAGTGTTTGGATTTCCTGATCCTTTTCAAGCATGGGATAATGCCTGTGGTTTCTACCCTTCCCCTTCTGAGCAGGCCACGTTGACTGGCAGCCCCCACTGATGCCATTGGGGAATTTTAGGCTTCTTGGCAAGCTGCAGTGGTGGGGACAGGCTCGTTCTGCCTCATCCCAGCCCTGTCACAGCAGAAGGGACCATGCTTGTTCCAGAGTTTGAGGATTCCGGGTTGAAAGAAATGCAACACAACAAAGAATCGCAACTAGTTTATTAATACAGGGAAAATATAGAGATAACAAAAGATACAGTAAAGGATATTTCTGCTGTTTGGTTATCTTACCAACCCCAAAGACCATGTAATGATGATCAGAAAACCAGCCCTGAGAAACAACACTGCAGCGCGAGATGGCAGGCTCAACTTTGGGAGGGGTCCCCGCGGAAGCAATGTTGACCTGGGTGGTATGAGGTTCCGCTCCTCACATTGCCCGAGGCTCAGGCTTTTATACTAGCAAAAATGAACACTCATTCTGGTGGTGGTGGGGGGGGGAACCTACATCAGAGGAAGTGGCCAGCTGTATCTAGAAAGGTCTCTGAGGGTCAGGACTTTTCCAGGGAGGAACCAAAGCAGGGTTTTCCAGGAAGGAGCCACCACGGACAAATAATATTTTTCTATTTTTGTGTGTTTCACCACAGACCATTATCTAGTGTCACTGACACAATGCTCAAAGGGGGGCTTTGGCAAGGACGTGCTGCCAAGGGCTGTGCTGGCAGCATAGCCCCCAGTCAGTGCTGGGTTCTCTCCCTTGACCTGGTCTGCTCAGCACATCATAGAACTTAAATTGCTGATCAACAATCAAAGAGGTTGCAGGCTCTAAACCCCAGCATCTGTAATTCTGCAGGTTCTAAATGAGCTTGCAAAAAGAAAAAAAAATACAAGCAGGTTTCTCTTGGTTTCTTTTAAAAGAATGAAGGATGAGAGGACTGAAAGCAGGGAGAATTCAGAAGGGTTTCTTTGGGGTTTTTGCCTCCTCATCAAGTGAAACAGCTTTTAAGCTCTGTTTGGAAACAGTGTTATTTAGTGCCAGTGCTTAGAGCAGCTCTTGCCGCAGTTTGGCTTGGTGGCAGCCCTGCTGTGCATTTCCCATAGCTCTTTCCAGACATAGCACAGTTCACCTCAGGTCTCTGTCTGGACTAAGCTATTGTTAAAAACTTTTCTTGTAAAAGCTCACGTTAGACACAACAGTGAAGCAGCTATTTTATTAAACATTTTTTGCAAAAACAGGTGTCCCTATAAGAAGGCACAGACCAGTTTTGCCTTTTTAGTCCCTATTCTGCCCTCAAAGTCCCTTCCTTGTTTCCCTATTTGCTCAGTACTCCAAGGTTTACAGACTATCTGAGGCACCTAAACATCCCATGTGAAGTCCTGCCCCTGTTTACATCTCCCACTATTCTGAGAGCCCACTCTCCTTATTTGCTATTCTTCTTTTATTGTATGGTTTCTGCACATTGGTGAACTACTAACCCAGTTCCCGCCCGAGCTTCCCACCTTAACCACCATCTTGTTATCTCGTTCTGAGAGTTGCGTTTAATGGCTGACTTTCTCTCTTTCTCTTTTTGCTTGAATATTCGCTTTTTGCATAAATTTTAAGGTACTGTTCTATACGATGCTTTCAATCTGGATAGCCTATTTTCACATTCTTGTCCTTGAGACAGATTATTGCTAATTTCTTGTTCTTTGAGAAGCAGCATATTATCATATGGTGGTGGTTTTAGAGGCATTTGTTTAGAGATTGTTTCTTTCAATTAGTCTCTGCATTAACCCTCTTACACATGGAATTGTACAGTATCCTATAGCTGTCAATACTTCTGCAACTACTATTAAAGATGCTAAAATAGATATTACCATTCCCTTCTGTTTTCCAAACCAGGATTCCAGCCATCCTCTAAGGGAGCTGTCTATCCCTGAATTTTCTGCTAACTCTTCTGCTAAAGTATTAAGGCCATGTAGCGCTTTTGTGATAGTTCCATCAGGAGCTGTATTATTTGAAATAAATGTACAGTGCTTATTTCCTAGCAATACACATACTCCTCCTTTTTCCACTAACATGGTATCTAAAACCATTCTATTTTCCAATGCCATCCTTCTAGTAGCATCCAATTGTTCTGCAATTCCCTTTACTGCATACCTTGCATAATTTATAAAGTTTTGTTGATTATACTAGATATAATTTAACAAATCTACATTCTTATTGATTGTCACCCACCAAAACAAAAAGGACTCAAAGCCTGCTGCTATTTGGTTTCTGGCCTCATGTTCATCAAGAAAAACTCTGGGGACTCCACTAGAATCAATATAAAGTCTCTCATCAAAGGTACTCCTAAGGTACTCCTTTTTACCCTATTGTTGTGGTTATTGTTATTTGTTCTGATCTGGTAACCCAGAACTGCCAAGCCACTCGCTCCCTTCCCCCACTTTTTCCCACCTACACTCCCAGAGGGATGGGGAGGAGAATCCAGAGAATGTAATGCCCATGGGTTGAGAAAAGAACAGTCCAGTAGCTAAGGTGTAACACAAACCACTGCTGCTACCACCAATAATAATAATGATAAGGGAAATAATAAGGGAAGAGAATATAAAAATAAAAGGGGAAAGCAAAAGAAAACAATAAACACAAGTGATGCACAGTACAATTGCTCACCACCCACTGACCAATACCCAGCCCAATCTGAGCAGTGATCTGTCTTCCAGGTAACTCCCCCCAGTTTATATAATGGGCATGACATATTGCAGTATATAATACCCTTCTGGCTAGTTTGGGTCGAGTGTTCTGTCTGCTTTCTCACTGCTTCCTGTTTCCCTCCTCACTGGCAGAACATGAGACTGAAAAGACCTTGATCAGAGTAAGTATTACTTAGCAACAACCAGAAACATCAGTGTGTTGTCAGCATTGTTCTCATACTAAAGTCAGAAACACAGACTGCACCAGCTACCAAGAAGGAAAAAAAATATCTGTTACAGCAGAACCCAGGACACCTATGGCCCTGAGTTACTGTTTCCTTTTCAAACACCAAGGTAATGGAATGCCAACTGCACAATCACACATATGCCTTTCCAATTTGGAAGAAATGGAGGTCTCAAGATTTTCCCTTCACCATGTCACCGTAGGTTCACTGTGGGATACTCAAAGCTGAGTAATTACCTGTTTCATTCTCAGTCATGTTTAGAAATTCCGTGCACTTCTCCAATTCTTTAAGATCTTTGGTACCACTCACACCCTGCTGTAAGAGACGAGCTGTATGGTTACCAGCTGCTGAGGAGAAACTGGAAGGTACTACTGTTCCATAGTGCAGTGAACAGCAATGAAAGGGACTTTCAGGTTTCATTTCCCCATGAAGTCCTTTCCTGGTATAATGCAATCATATGTCTCATTCCTTTGCATCTTGAGTCCATCCTAAAGGAAAAGGGACTATCTATTGCTTTGAGGCACATGCATAGCAATTGCTTATATTTAAACTTTTCACTGTATGTTTGACCCATTCTTCCCAGGCATTTGTATCTCCGTATCCTGTTTCTATTTCAAGTGTCTGCTTCAAATCTACTTTTCTCTTTTTCCCTGAGATTAGAAGGTTGTTTACATATTGCAATACACTGACATCAGGGGGCAGATTAAATTTCTCTAGAACCTGTTCCAGTGCCTGTCCAAATAGATTTGATGACTCAGAGGAATTCCTAAGGGAAGCCCAAAAAGTTTTCGTAAAGTGAGAGGAAAAACAAAAACAAAAAGAAAAAAATTAGGATGTCCATGCTGAATTAAATAGTGGAAAAGAGACTACACAACCGTGGCTCTAGGAGGCTGAGGGACCTGGACAAGGGGAAGGGGCCAGGGCCTGAGTGGTGCAAGAGGGGGAGGCAGTAGTAGTAGGGGGCTGGGGAAATCTTGTCAGTGGCCACCAACCCCACTCCCAGCCACAAGATGCAGAAAGAGCACACACTTTAAACACAAGTGCCGTAAACTCAGAAAGGAGGGAAAGGTGATCCCACTGATGATGTTCAAAGACACTGAATAGGGGGGTCAAGGGTTCCTCGACCTGAGGTTCAGCCGGGACCTCTTGATAAATTTAAAGGTAGGACCTTAGGATGAGGAGGTGGCCCTTTTAATAGATACAGAGGCAGCCAGAGTCATATTGAATTATATACCTCAGGGACTGAAATCATCAAACCAAAGGCTAACTGTTTCAGGAGGGATCTTCAGTTCCCTATTTGAAGAAACTACCCTGAAATTAAATAGTGAAACAATTCAAGGGAATTGTTACACATTCATGAAGCTGGAATCAGTTTGCGAGGGAGAGGTTTAGTTGTACAACTAGTGTTAGAAATGAAAACTTATGGGGATCGAATTTGGTTTCGATTAACAGAACAGGATGACGAAAAGACAGATCCAGTCATCTGGGTAAAAGAGGGAAACAGAGGAGGATTAGATATATCTCCCTTAAAGATCAAATTGAAAAAGTAGTTTTGTACTTTTTTGTACCTGCAGAAATAAGGTAGTTAATCAGAAAAAATATCCTATTCCTTTAGAGGGATAAAAAGGATTACAGACAATCATAGAAAACATAGTTAAGGATGGGCTTCCATAACCCTGTATGTCTCCCTTTAGCACCTCAATCTTAGCTGCACGAAAAACTGACGGGTCATACCATTTGGTGCAAGACTTAAGAAAACTGAATCAAATAGTTTAGGCCTGACATCCAGTGGTCCCAAATCCTTATACCTTGTTAAGTAAAATACCACATGACTACGGTTGGTTCAGTGTAGAGGACATAAAAAATGCCTTTTGGGGATGTCCACTAAGCCCAGGCAATGGAGGCATGTTCACTTCTGAATGGAAAAAACTTACACAGGATGTAAACAATAGTACAGATGGACAGTCTTACCACAGGGATTTACTGAGTCACCAAATCTATTTGGACAGGCACTGGAACAGGTGCTAGAGAAATTTAATCTGCCCCCTGATGTCAGTGTATTGCAATATGTAAATGACCTCCTAATCTCAGGGAAAAAGAGAGAAGTAGTGGCAGAAGCTACAAATGCCTTGTTGAATTTCTAGGAGAATAGTAAACTGCACTTCTAGCCACAAGATGTTTCCTATGTAGAAAAAGTGGACACTATAAACATAAGTGCCCTGAGTTTAGAAAAGAGGAGAAAGTGATCCCACTCATAATGTTTAAAGACACTGAATAGGGGGACTCAATCTGAGATGCTACTGAGAGCCCTTGATACAACTATAGTTGGGACCTCAGGATGAGGAGGTTGCCCTTTTACAGGGTCAGGCAGAACCTCATATATTTGAATGAGTATTGGAACAGGTGCTAGAGAAATTTAATCTATCCCTTGATGTCACTGTATTGCAATATGTAGATGACCTCCTAATCTCAGGAAAAAAAAGAGGGAAATAGTGGCAGAAGCTACAAATGCCTTGTTGATTTTCCTAGGAGAGCAGGGGCTGAGAGTTTCAAAGACTGAACTGCAATACTCAGAAAGGGAAGTCAAATACTTGGGATACATAATTAGTGAAGAAAAAAAAGGAAGATAAAACCAGAAAGGATTAAAGGAATAGTTGAGTTACCCCTTCCAAAGACTAATAAAGTGCTAAGAACATTAGTAGTGTTAATAGGTCATAGTCACCCATGGAGAGATTCATATGCACAGAAAACAAAAGTATTGTATTTAAAATTACTGGAAGAGGAACCTGATATTTTAAAATGGACTGAGGAAGAACAAGAATTAGTGAAAGAATTGAAACAAAGTTTGATAACAGCTCAGGTGTTGGCTCTACCTTCCCTAGAGAAGCCCTTCCACCTGTTTGCAACAGTGAGTAAAGGAACAGCTTTGGGAGCTGTCATGGTTTAAGATCAGTCAAGCTATGCAGCTTGCACTCTCAATTCTCAACCCCCTTCCTCCCCGCCAGGCTCCCGGAGGGATGAGGAGGAGAATTGAAAGGACGTAACTCCCATGGGCTGAGATAAGAACAGCCCAGTAACTAAGGTATANACTCTCAATTCTCAACCCCCTTCCTCCCCGCCAGGCTCCCGGAGGGATGAGGAGGAGAATTGAAAGGACGTAACTCCCATGGGCTGAGATAAGAACAGCCCAGTAACTAAGGTATAACCCACCAGTGATAACAATGATAAGGGGAATAACAAGGGAAGAGAATACAACTGCTCACCACCCGCCGACCAATACCCAGCCCAACCGAGCAGTGATCTCGCCCTTCTGGGTAACTGCCCCCAGTTTATATATTGGGCATGATGTACTGTGGTATGGAATACCTGTTTGGTCAGTTTGGGTCAGGTGTCCTGTCTCTGTTTCCTCCCAGCTTCCTCTCCTCCCTGGCAGAACGTGAGACTCACAAAGTCCTTGGTCAGACTAAACAGTACTACGCAGCAACTGAAAGTATTGGTGTTATTAGTGCTGTTCTCAGGCTGAAAGTCAAAACCACAGCACTGCACCAGCTACTAAGAAGGAGAAAAATTACTGCTACTTCTGAACTCAGCACAGGAGTTTTAACCCAGACTTGGGAAGGCAAGCATTAACAGATGCTTATCCTACTGGGTTGTTAGACCCAGTATCATGAGGATGGTCAGAAAGTGTGTAGGCCATTGCAGCTACTGTCTTCCTGGTAGAAGAAAGCAGAAAGTTAACTTTTGGAGAAGCACTGGTAGCAAGCACCCCACATCAAGCAAGAAGTATTTTATTTAAATATTTATTATGAAATATTTAAATATTCAAAAGGCAGGAAGATGGCTAACAGATTCTAGAATCTTCAAATATGAGGCAATTCTGAGGGGAAAGATGACCTGATCTTAACTATTGCGTCATGCCTCAAACCTGCCACATTTCTGTGAGCAGGGGAAACAGGTTGTCAGGGCATAGAACAGAATTGTCTAGACATAATCAAATTTCAGACAACTGTGAACCTCTATTTAAAGGATACACCATTACATGCTGGCCTCTATTTATTGATGGTTCCTTTCAGCTCATAAAAGGAAAGAGGCACAGTAGCTATGTGGTAGCAGATGGGGAAATGCAGGTTGTGCTAGAAGCAGGATGACTATCTAACACTTGGTCAGCCCAAACTTGTAAATTAAATGCTTTGAACCAGGCTTTAAAATTATTAGGAGAAATAGAGGCGACTATATATACTGCCTGTGCCTCCACCTCTGCAGCAGCTGGCCAGGCTGTGGGTGCTCTGGGATAGAGAATCAGCAAGTG
>NDXB01003400.1:183844-217135 GCA_002631895.1 Agapornis roseicollis | reverse complement strand
GGTTAGGGCAAAAAAAAAAAAAAAAAAAAAAAAAAAAAAAGAAAAAAAAGAAAAAAAGGGGGGGGGGGGGGGGGGGGGGGAGGACGGGGATGGGACATCCATAATTAAGAGCTTACACATCCACATCTTTTTTTTTTCCTTGTTTCCTGACTTATTTTCAATCTGACTCTGAGCATAATATTTGAAGGAAATGGTCTGAAGATATTTGTTTTGGTTTTTTTTCATAGGTTCTGTCAATGCTTTATTTTCTTGAGCTGTGCATGGTTTTTCATATTGTTTATATAGGTAATTTCCTTGTAAGCACAATCTTAATGAACTGGAAATGAATGGTTTTCTGCAATTTTGATCTTCCTTTGTAAGCTATCAGACAAATGATCTTTGTGTCCCTAGAGAAATTCTACTCCATCAGTGTGAAATTGGTATTTGGCTTCACCTATTTTCCTTCTGAAACTCAGTTTCTTGCTTTGTTTTTCTGAACTTGACAGTAAACCCAGGTGTGTCTGCAGCAGCTCACACCTTAGGGGTCTGGTGACAGAAAAAGTTGCAGGGAGTTCTCCTGAAGAGGTGCTTTTAAAGCTAGTTTACTGTATGAAAGAGAATACACAGATCCTGAGAAGAAAATGAAGTGCCTGCAAGAAGTATTTTGTGTTCTAAGCAAAGCACTTAATGTTACATGTCTCTCTCCCAGCCTTAGCATCTGCCAAGAGGTGCAAATGCATCTTTAACTATCAACATGATATGGATACACGCACTCACTACTTCATCCAAACCCCAATTTTCCTTCCAGGTGAGGATTTATATTTATAAAGACCTTTATGGTTTCTTGTTTCTTTAGAAACCACCTCAGACTTGGTCTCCATTTATGTTTTATAAGCAGATGAAATCACCAGAGGCTGTTTTGCTAAAAGAGCCTGGATGAGGTCTTTGAAGGTACTGGTGAAAGAGATGTCTTGACAGACAGCCCTTGCATCAGGTAAACTTTGTTTTTTTTTCTCCTAAGAGGACTTACCTTATTGATATTTGGAGTATGATTTACTCTAAAGCTATCTATATTGGGATTTTATCTAAGGAGGCTGAGGACAGACAATTTGTCTGACAATGGCTAGTACAATGTATATATTTATATTAGTATATTTGCCCCAGAGTGACTAATATTTTTAGTAATTAAACTCATTTAGGTTATATCTTGCTGTGTCTTTATATTTTATTTCTTTGTGTTGTTGATTCTTTTTATACAAACTAGGCATATGTGATATTTTTCTGTTCCCAAAGTAACTAATAATTAAAACTAGCATTTTCTCAAATAGAAAGTGAAGAAGTGTTGAATTATTTTATATTTTCCTCTGTATGTGTGGATGCATACAATATATTTGCTTTAAATAAAGACTCCACTGTAGTATGTAGACACAAAATACAGAATTAAGTTTATATATTAAAAATTTGCTGTATCATCTGCTATTTCTTGTATCATCCTCTATACTATCTGTAGTCTTTACCTTTTTGCTAAATGACACATGACGTGGTGGGGTTTTCTGAATTTAAGGTTCATTCAAGCAAAATATTTGAGAATATGCTTACTTTTATGGCTCAAAATTCAAAATCAAAGTATGTGCATGCACACGTTTTTATTTTTAAATCAGAACTTATTATACATTTTATATTTTCTCTAATGCTTGATCACAAATGGTGTTATATCTGTTTTGTTTTCCTACGAGCAGAGAGGTTCCAGGTGGTCAGGTGGGAATATTTCAACTTTCATTCCTTGCTACTTTTATTTCATCAGAGACCTGGTTAGGAATTCCAGCATTTTGTGTCCACTATATATATCCACTACATCTGGAACATCTTTACAATTCAGCTGTTATTCTGAGAAAGAGAACACTTCAAATAACATACAGTTATAGCCATCCCAATATTTTCCCTGCTCTATGCCCAAGCTCACCAGTAACCACCAGGTAGGTAGTTTGGGGTATCTGTTCTCACCCTGTATATTACATATATGAAGTTAATACACAGTATCATGTATTAATGAAGACTTAGCAGTGCTTTTATTAAGGCAAGTTTTACCAGCAGTTTATAGAACAAAGCCACTTGCTATAGTCCACCTGGACTTCCAAAAGGCATTTCATAAGGTCACTCATCTAAATGTCTTTAAGTTGCTAAGCTTGACAGAGAAGAATTTTATTACTGAATTACTGGTTAAAGGGTAACAAAAGGCAGGAAACAATGTTTTCAAGGATGATGGATCGCCATTGGAAAGGCAGGGTTCAATGTCAAGGCTTATGATGTTTGGCATATTTTTAAATGACCTGGAAAAAAGGGAAGAAGTGACCAACTGTGCCAGTGTTAATAAATTGCAGCAAAAGACTGTGTGGAATTCTTGATGCATTCATGATACTGAGAGACAATAAAATGGCAGATGACGTTCATTGTCCACACAAAGAAAGGAATCCTATAGGAAAAGCTGCACCAGGCTGTGTACTCAGAAGAGATCTTTGGTATTTATATTTGTCTGTGCTGTGAAAAGAATTTAGTGATGAATAATATTTAAGAAAGCTGAAGATAGCATTTACTAGGGGTGGAATAGAAAACATTATGGTCATAATGTCATGCACTACTCCATGATTTCTGGCCATTTTGGACTAATAAATGTGCTGGGTTTGCACCACCAAAAAAGAAATAATAGAAGTAGAAAATATGCAGAGTGAGGTGACAAAAATAAATGAAAGATGAGGAGATGTTACTGTAGAGAAATTTCAGGCATCTTCACTCTGTAAAAGAAATGACTGAAAGGAGGATGCTGGGGAGGGGTTCTTCATTAGGGACTGTAGTGACAGGACAAGGGGTAATGGGTTCAAACTTAAACAGGAGAGGTTTAGATTGGATATAAGGAAGAAATTCTTTCCTGTTAGGGTGGTGACATGATGGAATGGGTTGGCCAGGGAGGTTGTGAGTGCTCCATCCCTGGTAGTGTTCAAGGCCAGGTTGGATGAATCCTTGGGTGACATGGTTTAGTGTGAGGTGTCCCTGCTTATGGCAGGGGGTTTGGAACTAGATGATCTTAAGGTTCTTTCCAACCCTAACTATTCTGTGATTCTATGAATTATGCTGGAAGTATATAAAGCCATGAGCAATATAGATAAAATGATTTGAAACAGTTGTGTTTCTTTAAGTTGAGAAAGGGTGGTATAAAGTTAAACTGTCAAACAGCAGAATCAAAACCAACATGAGAAAGTATTCCACACAGTGCAGAGATAAGCTGCAGTGACTGCCAATTGCAAAGTGTTGCCACTCTGACTCAGGACACTGCAGGTCCTAAAATAATGTGTTCAAAAAAACTAATGAGGCAAAGTCATAGAAGGAAAATCATCTTAAGACTCTTAAAACACAAGAAATCCACATCCAGCTCAGAAAATGCAGAAAGCTGAAAGCTGGGAGACCATACTGGGAAGTATTCCTAAATGTGTGCCCTATTTGCATGTTTTCCTTAGGTGTCTCGATCACAGAATGGGTTGTGTTGGAGGGGATGTTGGATGCCATGGGCAGAGGCACCTTCTACTTAAGTTGCTCAAGGCTCCATATCAGCCAGCATCAGAGAAAGGATGTTGAATCTGCTGAGTCTTTCATATGAACACAATCTTCGGTCTGATGGTCTCACATTCACATTAATGTTTCATTCTGTTATGTGTGACTTCAGGGCTATTTATTGTTCCTTCCTTCTTTAAAAATAAAGCAATTCATGTGAAATTCCATCACATTTTTTAAAAGAGAGTGTGATAATTTCGATTTGTCTTGTGTGTTTTTATTTCTTACATCAAAGATTCTTGTTTTACTCAAAATGGTATTTTTCTCTATGATTACTATTCACACAGATGCTAGTTTACCCTGGCAGGAAAAAAGATGACACATTTAAGTGTCATCTATTTTGTCTGAAATCTGCTAAATTAATTGAGAACTACCATCACTGAAGCAGAAAATAAGGTTGGATTTGAGTAATGAATGTCTGGCTAATGATACTGAACACCATTAGAGCAAGAGAGGCACTGTTTCCTCCACATAGGCTGATTGGGGTGGGAGTTAGGGTTGGCAGGAAGCTGTGAGACTAGGTGCTGAGTGAGAAGAATATGTTATTCACTGCAGACAGTAAACAGAAATTTGAGAAGGAAGTTAGAAAGCAAGAGAATCAAGGAAGATCATAAAGGTAGAAAATAAGGCAAAACAAAGTTAAAATTGAGAAGTTCACACAAATCATGGGCATTGTAAACAAAAAAACCCCAAAACCTATACTAGCTATGTTTTCTGCCTCTCAATTTGCACAGGCTTAGGGTGCATGCTGACTACACAATAGTGGTTAAAATCCCAGTATATACACTGCAGCAACATCTGAAAGTCAAAGGTAAGCACTCTTATATTTTCTTATTATTCACTAGGTGATGGGGAAAATGTTGCATATAATTCTCACCAAAAGTTTCAGAATAAATGTAAAATAAAAATACTTAGTTTCCCAAGTCTCTTGTTTGCCTATAGTAGTCCCTTTGTTCAGTTGGAGAAAACTGTTCTCTGCTCTGACGAGGTATAACCTTTTTTACCATCCTACGTAGTGTGACTGAGGTGACAAAAATGAAGTACTCGAGCTTGCTTAACTTCTATACACCACCTTCTCAATTTTTACATTATGTCACTCATCTCAATGCTTTTATGAATCTAAAAGGGTGATGAAAAGATCAAGTGCATGTTTGACATTTTAACTCCCTTTAGAACATTATTTTTCTGCTGATATATTTCCTTTTCTTTTTTTAAAAAAAAGTTTAAAGCCTGGACTGTCTGCAGTTTTTTTGAAGAGTCTTGTGTCTTTAAAAAGGGGACTTGAATTGGCACATCCAGATTGACGTGATCTAGTAAGTGATGTGAAGGAAAAAAGATTTTTCATCCTAATTACTGTCAGGAAAATGACCCAAGCTTTCAAAAGTAGTGTCTGTTACCTATCACTCTACTCCTCCTGACCTCCTTCCCCCAAGTGGGCACTGAAAACTGTGTGGGCTTTCATTATGAGGACCAATTTTGTTTTCAATATCCCGTGCATAAAGAAAGTTAGCACCACAGATGTCTTTCATTTCAAATCTGATGCAGTCACTGCAAAGAAATCTCTGAGTATTTGCTCCTTCTTTGGATTAAAATTATGTGGCTATTTTTCAGTCTCGTTAGGTAGCTTAGCTCTGCAGAGAATGACAATGCCTCAAAATCCTAGAGTGGCTGTAGTTGAGCTGACCTTGCTCTCTCTCATGTGTAGCACTGCAGGGTCTGGAGACAGGGCTTATGCTTCCACTGCAGCAGGGAAAGCCGCACACAACTCTTTCTCCATGAACTGTTGATTAATTCATCTGTTCATTTGGGTGCGCATGTAGATAGTGGGATGGGATAGGGAGTCTGCAAATTCATTAAGAGAGCACATCACATTTGTGTTGATTTGATTTTTAATCTGATCACACTTATGGGCCAGGTAGCTGTAGCGCTGTCATGTTGAATTTGGAACTGAGGTTACATTTGTGCATAGGACTTAAAATACAAATTCTTCTTAGCTTTTGAGTGTCCCTGCTTTCAGTTTGCTAAATATTTTAAATATTGAAAACATCCTCAAAAATGTGAATTACTTTTTCAACATCAACAGATATTTCTTCTGACTTCTGTGGATTTTATTCTAGAATTATTAATGAAGCCACTTTAGAAATTGCTTCTGTTTTATATCTGTAAAAATAAGGAGAGTTAAGATAACTACCAGACCTTTGACAGATTTAAGGGCTCAAGTGTTTGATCCACACTCTATATAATTTTCTTTCCTTATCTATAAAAAAGACAGACTATGTAACTACCTAATAACTAATATACTGCTTTATAGACTTGCCATAAAGTAAAAAAAGGGAATGTACATTTTTGTACAAAAATGTACAAAATTTTGCATTTTGCTGAAGTAGAGATCACTGATGTAAAAATGACCTAAAGCTTGAGAGCTATTAGCCACATACATAAGGATTGACAGAAACTTAGGTAGCCAGGAGAAGTGGGACATGGCTTGACTCATGTAGGGCATCTTGACTTTCCAGGGTTATGAGCCAAATTAATTTTTTTTTTCCTGTAGATGTTTTAATTTTAGGATGACCTTGGGGTTTCTCTCCTTTCCCTTGCTAGTCAGTACCATAAAATAATTAGGTATGCTTCTGCCTAATAATAACTTTCTAATTTCATTCAGCACCAGAAACTGAGAAAGCATCCTTGTGTGTTTCTCACTTTAGAGGATCATTTTTTATAGTGAATGGGATAGGAGGTGTTGATAAACACTGGCATGACACGTGAGTTATCATTCAGAACTAGAATGCATTAGTGGCTTGGGAAAGCAGTCTTGGATGACAGGATGTCTGCTCTCATTAGGTCCAAAATTAAGCTGTTGTCAAAAACTTCATAAAAGCCCCAAGAATTTGTGATGCAGAATTATTTATGCTTTGTAGAGTCTTCCTCATACCAAATGCTCATTAAGATGAAATTATAGCACCTGCAACTAGCTGAGCCTAATTTACATTTTTTACTTGATACATTTCTTGTTTAGTTTCAGTTTTATCCTAATTAAAATGTGGGCCAACATCCATGAGCAGAGGCTAGAAGGCCAGTGATGCAGAGCAATGAGCTGGAGACCACTGATGCATAGTATGAAGCTGGAGGCACTGGTGTGAGACATAAGTAAGACAGTTTTATGGAGTAGCCTAAGAGGCTCCAGGGAGCAATGATATGCTAGAAAATGTTGCTAAAGTACCTTAGTCTGAAAATTACTAGAGGAAGACAGATGGATTGGATGACTGATAAAGGACAGAAATCTGTAAAATGGCTGATTTGAGAGAACTGGTAGCCTGAGTCTATCAAAAAGAAAAGCCAAACGTGAAAACCCATTGGAGCAAAAGGCAAGTCCTAGGAATTGCTGAAGTATGTTACAGGTGAGCTTTACAAAACTTGATTAGGAGAGCACAGCCATTGCTTTGCCCAAGCAGGTCAGCCAAAATAAACTTTGAAACCTAAATATCACTCAATGTAGTCAAGAGGTTAAAATAGTCTTTCTGTGTCAAGTCAGAAATGACAGACCAGGGGAAAAAAAATGCACTCTTATTTTCATAAGCAATTGTAGTATGCTGAGCCCCAGGCATCCTGGCTTTTCAAGTGGCAGAACCCACTCTGTCACAGACAAGACATAGTAAAGCGGGTGGACTGGGAAAGCACTTGGGAGATATAGATTTAAGATCAGTGTCTGAGTAGATTTGTGTGTTGTGTGGTGCCCTACTCTTTTGGAGGTGCTGCGGAGTACACTGTGCCAAATACCCTTCTGCAATCAGCTCAGCATCCATGCCAAGTAACTGAATAAATTAGCCTGTAAGGAGCTGCATGCTGCTGCAGCTATTCTGCAGTGAGTGCCTGAACTATTTCATTCACATATAGCTTCAATTACACTTTTGGGTATAACTACCTTGCACTGAAAGATATGATGTATATTTACTTATGAAAGAATAATGCATTTTAGTTATATATTGTATTTTTTTTTTTTTTTACCAGCCAAAAGCTGTATTCAGAGCTCAGAAAATTGGTAAGAGATTAATTTCCATACCAGAATATTGGTACCAACAGGTTCTTAACTGAGTATTTGAGATTTTTCTATCATAGAATCACAGAATGGTTTTGGTTGGAAGAGAGTAGATGATCTAGTTCCAACCCCCTGCCATGGGCAGGGACACCTCCCACTAAACCACAATGCTGAAATCCCCATCCAACCTGTCCTTGAATACTCACAGGGACTGGGTGTCCACAGCTTCTCTGGGCAATCTGTTTCAGGGTATCACCACCCTCACAGTGAAGATTTTTTTCCCAATATCTAATCTAAATCTATCCTCTTTCATTTTAAAACCATTCCGCCTTCTCCTGTCCCTAAATGCCCCTGTAAAATGTACCTCTCCAGCTTTCCTGTAGGCCTCTTTAGGTACTGGATGGCTGCTGTAAGGTCTCCTGGGAACCTTCACTTCTCCAGGCTGAACAAGCTCAACTCTCTCAGCCTGTCATCCTAGAAGACATGCTCCAGCCCTCTGAGCATCTTTGCGGCCCTCCTCTCTACTCTCCCAAGCAGGTCCACATCCATCTTTTGTTGGAAGTCACAGAACTGTACATAGTACTCCAGGTGGGATCTCATGGGAGTGGAGTAGAGGGGGAGAATCACCTTCCTTGACTTGCTGGCCACTCTTCTTTTGATGCAGCCCAGGATACAGTTGGTTTTCTGGGCTGTGAGTACACACTGCTTGCTCATGTCGAGCTTCTCATCAACCAACACCAACAAGTCCTTCTCAGGTTGCACTCAGTCCACTCTCTGGCCTCAGAAAGAAGAATGTTCCTTGTCTGTAAAAGAATGAATGAAAGTTAGTAAAGAGGTTAATATTTTTATTATATATGTGACTTCTCTTTCCCTCTACTGTGTGTATGCCTGTTTTTTAAGTGTATTTATGATAAATTTATATGTATGTAATAATATAACAATAATTATATTATTATGTATTTTAGTGTAATATGTATGTAATGTTTCATTCTATGATTCTATGAGTATGTTGGTAAATAGTTCAGGGACTAGAGACTGTTCTTGATTAACAGTGTTCTAGGAAGGGATTTGAGAGAGGGTGAAATTGAATTAGAATCCAAATTTATAATTCAATGCTATGATAATCTATAAAATAAGAAACACTATTAAATCAACAGGAAATGAAAAAGATTGCAGTTAGCCAAGCAACCATCATTCACCAGAGAAGCTAAGTGATCCTTGAACTGGATGAATCAATCCAGACTGCCAAGGTCAATGAGTTGCCATATTTGAGGAAATATGAACATAGGTAGTAGGAGACTAGCAATAAAATGAGCCATGCTGGTGTCTTTTGTTAATAGGAGTTTTATCTGATTAAGGAAGGCAGCTCTTGTATCAGGAAATTTACACAAGCATTTGGAGCAAATTGACTGACAAGAGATGATCCAAAAAAGAGTTATGAAGAAGCAGTGCTGCCACAGAGTTGTACACTTAAACTGAGCGTAGAGGTACTACAAACAGCAGATTTTAGTACCTCCCTACAACTGAAAGTATTTTAAATAGCTGTGTTTAGTAGAAAAAAGATTTTGTATGCCACCTTATTTTCAGAAAAGTTAGGTACAAAGCTGAGAAACAAACCCATGAAGTTGGACTTTTAAACACTTCTTCAGCCACACCTGGATGGAAATATTCTTCTTTTCACCCTTGTGCATTTTTTGCTCCCATAACTTATAGCCTCTTTTGCTTTCATCCTCAATCACTTCTGTCCCTCTCATATCTATTTCACTAAATAGGATTTGCATAATGAACATTTTTGCAGACATACAAAATATAAATTAGGGGTTTTTTTGACACTGCAGCAAAAGAAATTTGAAAAGATTTGATCTTTGTGACTTCCAGAGTCAGCAGGGGTGAAAGTTAAGTTGTGTAGAAAGCATAGCAATCACACTTTTAATTAGGAGCTGCATATTTTCTCATTGATCATTCTCAGTGCATCATGCAGATGGAAGACCAATCTCAAACATGACCTGTTATAGTATTTCCTATATACCAGAATAATAATTCACTGCCTTTTCAGTTACAGTATAAGATCTTAACGGTGGCTGCACTTATTTCTGTAGTCAGATAAACCTAGTTACTAATACACCTAGTAGTGATAATAAGCACTGAAGGGAATAACATTACTGCCTTTAACCATTAGGAACTCTTTCCTGCTCACTTGAAATTCTGAAATCTGGAATGATTATTTGAAAGAAGATGGAAGAGAGACTGCTTTAAGGATAGTGATAAGAAATTTCACAGGTTGCTGTTATGCAGAGTAGATGAAATAGAAGTTGTTCCATCCTGAATTCCAGCACCTGCCATTGGAGAAAGTCAAAGCATTTGTGGCACATTTCTGAATGCTTTTTCAGAAAGGTTTTCATATGTGAATGTGTGCAGCTCTGAGGGCCATGACAAGAAGACAAGAGTTGCAAGAGATACCAGTGGGTTAGCATAAATCTGTACGTGGCTCCAAGAAGAGAGAACTTTTGAGTTTATTCCTATCTGAAAGGGAGTTGAAGCTTCAGAAGAAAAAACCCTTGCTGCATTTGATTCCTTTTACAATTAGGAAACTGTTTCAAGATTTTTGCAAGTAAATAGGAATGTTTAACTTGCATTCAATATTATTTTTCCCTTTTCAAAGATACAATTTGAAAGGCTTAGAACTTTAGATAATTGCTTAGATGAAAAAGAGATACACTGAGGAATTTTACATCAATGTGCAGTTTCTCCAAACAAGACCAACAGGATGTAAAATAGACATATCTTTTTTGAAGGATTTTTGGTGATCCTAAACATCATGAGACCTATGATCCAGTGAAGCTTGTGTAAGTTTTGAAAACTACTGCTCTACAATACACAGTGTAAGCATAAGTTAAAATACAGTGGGGCCAAGAACATCCTCATAGGACTCAGTTATCAACACTAGTTGTAGTTAAGTAGCTTGCAAAAATAGGTAATTTGCTTGTTCAAGTGATAAACATAATGGGTAGGCTTTCAAATGCAGACTCATGCATGGTCAAAAAGAATGGTTAAAGTCTTTTATTTTCAGATTTTTTAAAGATTCCTTGAAGCATCTCATATTTACATGCTGTCAGAGATTAAAGTAAACATTACCTGCTTAGAGATGACTGACACTGTCTGGGCAACTACTTATCCCAGAAGAAATATTTGGCTCACCCAGATTCTTTTACCAGCCCTGGAGAAGAAAAGGAGCAAATCTGTATGAAGGTGGAACTACAGTATAATTATGGCCAACCATTAATTTATTTTGCAAGAGCAATAATGTAAAATGAAGATATGATACATGAACTCCAGATCAGGCTGTTACTGGATAGAAGTTTGTCAGACTGTCAGGTTCGAGGTACCATTCACTGCTAGTGTACAGATACCATGTTTCACTTGTGTATACCAAGTGATATGCCATACACAGAATAGGTTTTCTAAAGAGTGCTTCAGTACATGTGGAGGTTATATCTTGGTGAACAGTTATGTCTTCTCACTCCTTATCGAAACAGGTGGTTCATGAGGTATCATTGTAACAGCAATAATAGCTTTGACAGAGGGTGCTGGTTGGACTGAGCTCTCTAGCTCTTCACTGATTTCTGGGAGATATAAATTACTGCATACCCCTTTACTGCTCTGTCTCTTTATGTTTCAAGCTCTTTCTGTAATGTATGGTCTCTAGTGGAGCACTTTTAAAAATATTTCTTCAGATTAATACTGCTGTGGCTGCTTTGAATCTACAGTACTTCCTAACAACACGCAGATGGTCCTCAGGACGATTAACAGGGCTATGCTGCCTCTTCAGCTCAAGTACCAGGTGGCAGCATTTGCTGAGAATATAAGAAAGCTATAAAGGTTGTTGGTGGCCTTCTGCTAGGGTCATTTGTTTTGTAATGAGCCTACAAAAATTAACAAAATTAACCTCCTCCCTTTAAATTTATCATTAAATAAGTATTTAATAGTGGTGGCTTTCTTTATTGTTGTCAGATAATTGTCTTTACTATTTATCTGAAAATGTGTAGCTGAAACCCCATGTCTCTGCTCCAGTGCAAAGCTTCACAGGGAATTAATTTCAACAGCAACCAAAAGAAATTACCTTTTGAAGGTTCTGTGGAAAAAGAAGTCTTTCTCAATCAGTTGCCTTTATGTCTTTGATAGTTCTGGAGTGTCTGTCACCCCATCTGCCAAGCCCCCAGTTGCCAGCAAACAGCACAAGTTAGACATAGCTTTTCTATAATAAAGTTATAGAGATAACAATCTCAACTGAAAAGTTGCATATAATTACTAAGAAAGCTCAGCAAAAGTGAGAGAGATGCTGAACTAATCCACAAAAAAGTCTATATGCATCCAACAAAGACTTTTGTTTAGGACCATAGACATTGAATTATCAAGAAATTATTGTTTGGAAACATATTTATATATTGAATTTATGGATTATGCTTTAAATTATGACCTTTTCCAAATAGGGTTATCATAAACTTCTTTGAAAATTATCAGCACTAACAAGTTTTAGGGACAATGATTGCAGACTTAAGCAATGAAGGAAATAATGCTTGAAAAACAGCAGTGGAAGAGTATTAGTTACTATGACCTATATTGAAAAGTGAAATTTGTAGACAGCAGATGTTTCATGTGAAGGACCCAGTTAACACTCTGAAATGCACAAATCCTCCCTGTCTCTGGAAAGAATTGATCTAGCCTACTGAACATTTTCTGTCATTTAAATAAATGTCAGACATACCATTTTCAAGTAAAATGATCTGTATGCAGTCAGCAGAAATTTCTTTTTCACCCTGAAAAGATGGATGTGCTTGATTATAGATTGATATGTGACCTGGGTTTAGCAGTGGCAGTTAGTTTTTCTTCTTCATAGTAACTGGTGCAGCACTATGTTTTTGAGTTTCGTCCTGGAAACAAACCTGATAACAGGAATGTTTTTAGTTACTGTTCAGTAATGTTTATTCTGAGTAAGGACTTTGTGAGCCTCATGCTCTGCCAGGGAGGAGGGGAGGCCGGGAGAAAGCAGGGACAGGACACCTGACCCAAACTAGCCAAAGAGGTATTCCATACCATAGGCCAGGATATAACTGAGAGTTACCTGGAAGGGCGAGTTCTCTGGGGGTTGGAGGAGGTATTTGGTCAGTGCTCAGTTGGGGTGGGGTGTGGTGAGTTGTCTGTCGGTGGTTGGTGAGATGCTGTATTCTCTTCCCTTGTTATTTCCTTTATCATTATTATTATTGGTAGTAGCAGTAGTGATTTGTGTTATACTTTAGTTATTAACTGTTCTTATCTCAACCTGTGGGAGTTGCATTCGTTTGATTCTCCTCCCCATCCCTCTGGAAGCAGAGGAGGGCAAGAAAGGGGGGTTCAGTGAGTGAATGAACTACATGGCTGGGTTTAAAACATGACAGTATGGTTGATTAAGGTAGTTATACAGTCAAAATCAGTTAAAACTACCAGTATTTCCAGTACTTTAATAAAATCTAAAATTTGAAGTACTACACATTTGTTTGGAATGGGAATATCTTTACTGCAGTTTTAACAGCTGATATTTAAGATAAGGTTATTAAAATGATATGTAAGTGATAATTAGTCTTAAGAGACTAACATAACACATTAGAAATTCCTGTGGTGTCTTGGAAGCTAAATATGCTCATTGCTGCTCTTTTTATTAATAGATAGAAACACAAATAGAAAGTTACACCCACTATTTAATGTTTCTGAACACGGGCCAAGAAAGTTTAAAATTAAAGAAAACAAGGCTTAACACAAATAAAATAATTAGGCATGCTCATTACTGATTTAGAGACCATAATTAAGCTTATTTATATCTGACTTAAGGCTTGTAGTTAAGCATACTCATAGCTGACTGTTATGTCAGTGGAAATTGGATCAGACTCTTAGAAAAAGTTAATGGCCTTGTCACAGCAGGGTGCTTAAGGGCTGGCTCCTAATTAAAAATTGCTGGGTTTTTAAGAGAGGCTGAACTCTCCTCAGCCCTGCTAACCTGCACAGGGCTGTGAGAAACCTCTCTGTGCATGGCTGACAATTGCTGGTCTGGACCCTACAGCGGGGCAACCAAAATGCAGGAACTGCCATCCTGTCTTCTCTCCACATCCTCCTTCTGACCCGTCTGTGGGCTTTCTCATGCACACTTAACCCCTGGAAAGCTGGAATAAGGCACAGATTCAGGTATGTGTCTGGCTCTAAGAAAAACCCATTAAGACAAAATTTTCTAGAGCTAAATAAATAGCCTAATTTCTGAAAACACTGGAACATCCAAAAGTCAGGCCTTTGGCTGAATACCCAAACTGCTTGTAAATGGGTTTACTTGTAAATGTAAAATGCTTGTAAGTACTGTTTAACTATCAGCCTTACTAACTGTCACATAACTTTCTCTAATACTGCTTTTACCATCAAGTGTCTGGCACTCCAGTGCCCTTAGCTACCACAGCAGTGAGTGTAGTATAACAAAAAAAGTTAATTGTATTTCCATCTATAACTGCTGTAGTTATAGTCCTTCTACTTTGCCTCCATGTGATGCTTCATAATCAGAAAAAATTTTACAGCTATTTTAATGAATATAAGAAAAAAATCATATAACTGTCATCACTTTTGTCCTATACATAGAATAATAGTTATTTATCTAGTAAAAAACCACTGACATATTTTAAAGAACCCTCTTGAGCATGTTTTTACCAAATATTTATTCCTGAAAAATGTAAATGTGTCATCCGTGCTGTTCATTCTTGTAACTTTACAGCCTGATTTAATTTGTATATATCCCCACTGATCACTCTTAGTACATCTGCTTTAGTGAACTAAAATAATAAAAACCATTATCCAAAATATTCATCTTGTCTCCTTTTCTTTCCTTCTTCCCTCTTCAGCAGGATTGTGAACTCTAACTAGTAAATTCAAATGTACATCTTGTGGCTTATTGCTATGAGAGCTGGGTGCTATTGACAACACTCCAAGATGTTTAACATGTGTCTTGGAATTAAAATTACAGTTGCTGAGGGAGTGTACAAGGAGAGTGGATTTGCAAAATGTTATAAGCCTAATTAAATAGAGGGATATTGTGAAACTTTACATATTCAGGTGCATCACAGTATCCGCTGGTCATCCCTGATATTTGACAAAGTGACTTTTATATTTCTTGTTCCATGAAATGCCAAATCCTGCTCTCCATATCCAAACTCAGAATCTTCAAATATGAGACTTTTTTGGGGTGAGAAATAAATGTGAACTCTGTAGTGCAAGTGTTAACAGGCAGGATCATCCAGGATTGCACTGGAGAAGGCCCTTCCATCACCACATACCAAACTTGTATTCTCCTTTATATCCTCAGGAGAAATGCAAAATCCCTTTCCTTTTACCCCTCCACCCTTTTTCAGGGGAATGCTTCTTTGGAATCTCTATATGAACAGTGGAGTGAAAAGAGAGGAAAGAAAGCCTTATCCTAGAGGAAAGAAAGTTTGTATTGACTGAAAGTGAAGAGCATAGTCCAGAGGAGTGAACATCAGATTTGAAGATATAGTAAATGCTCTCTCCCCCAATGCATACACAGATGCAAAGCAATCAAACAAAAATGAGATTGTGCAGCTAATAAAATCAAGCAGGCTGGGCTAGGTAGAGCCATTTACAGATGGCCATTGAGAGTTCCCCATCACTTCTGAATGGCTACTGGCAAATATGTACCAATGCTTGATCTCTCTTGGGAAGCTATTTAATTTATCTTCAAATCAGCTGCCTAACTCCCGGGTGGCTGTTTATCTTGTATCAGTATGTTTCTCTTATTGCTAAAGGATTTCTCTCTTGTTTGACTAGTTTCTCCTATGTTTCCTCTTTCTTTGTGAGATTGTTTATCTCTGTTTTTCTCACTCTAGGGAAGAATGTGCATAATTTGCTTGTCAATAATAAATAATAGACACATTTTATTTCATCTTACTAATGTTTCTGTGTAGTAGAACAGAGGAAAAATCTTATAAAATTGTAAATACCCTAAATGTGCATACATAGAAGTAACACCTGGCATATGTATTACTATTTGTGTTTTTTCATTTTATATTTCCATATTTATATTTTTATATTTCTTGAAATTTAAGTAAATACATATGCATAAATATATATATATAATTGAGTTCTGTAATTGCATGTTTGGTGGTTTGAATTTTTTCTATGTGGATACAAAACATTTCTGGCAACTGAAAATCAAGGAATGATTAAAATTTTCCCCTTTAACATCAGATCCCAAGTAATTTGATATACTCTATCATTTGACTGTGTCCCTGACTTTCAACCTAAAAACCAGAAAAGGTTATATTTCCTCTCTTCATAAGTGCCCTGACTATATTCTGCTTTCTGTCTTTTAAAGTCTGTCTTCAGTGATGGCTTGAACTTCTCTGATCTGGCTGCATTAAGTAGTCGTTACAGGATCAGACCTTGTTACCTTTGCTCACTTTTGGTGTCATCTTGCTTTTCACCTCTGGTTTCCTTGAAGTAGTTGTATAGATTATACTGTAACCCTGTGAGTTATTGGCCATTCTCTTTCTGTCAAGGTCCTGTAACACAGACCAGACAGGAGTACATAGGAGCTTCTTCAGGTTGGTCAGATAGAAGTGCAGCAAAATTTATAACAGAAGCAAGGCTAATCTATTGACAAATAAGAGCAAAGTTACCAGAGACTGTGCCATGGGTAATGGCTGTGATGCTGTAAAATACCAGAGTCAGCAGTGGTGTGGTTCTGCATTAGGGATAGAAGAACCCTTCTGAAAACTTGCCAAGTACTGTCTTTGTATGTGTTAGTCTTTGACCCCCCAGTTGCTTTGCAGGTTAAAACCTCTTCTGATTTTACAAAATATGTATGCACTGGGATTTTTCTCACTGTTTACACCAGTATTTCAGCATCCACCTTGTCTTTAATGTTAGCATTTGATGTTCTCTTCTTAATGCACAAAGACAAATCAGCCATCTCCTTTTCCTTCTACATTTTAGACAGCTGGACAAGCTCAGTCTTCTAATGTGCCTTAGTAAGACAGGCCGTATGGTTCCTTAATCATTCTTCTGTGCACTGATTCCAATCTGAATGCCCCTTTCGTGGTAATGGCTCTGCACAGTGTTCCACTGAAATCTTACCACCTTTCTGCACAATAGACTTGCATTTTAAACTTTCACTGACTATTCACAGGCACTGTGAATTCCTGAATTATATACATAATAGGATAAAAACAAGCACCAATTTATTTTATTCAGTCATTCCAGCCCATTATCTCTAGGTCATCACAGAAATCAGCATTATTTTGTTCTCCCAGTGTGAGGCCTTGCATTCTGTACTATTTCTGTACTCTTCTATTTTACTATTCAGTACCTTTCACACATTTTTATTTCAGCTTTAAGGTGACATGGATAGTGGGATTGAGTACACCCTCAGCAAGTTTGCTGATGACACCAAGCTGTCTGGTCCAGTTGATAAGCTGGAGGGAAGGAATGCCATCCAGAGGGACCTTGACACGCTTGTGAGGTGGCTGATACCAACCTTATGAAGTTTAACCATGACAGGTGTGTGGGTCAGAGCAATCCCAGGCACAGCTACAGGTTGGGTAGAGTAGAAATTCAGCGCAGCTCTGTAGAGAAGGACTTAGGGGTGGTGGTTGATGAGAACATGAACATGAGGCAGCTTTAGAGTGTGCTTGCAGCCCAGAAAGCCAACCGTATCCTAGGCTACATCAAAAGGAGCGTGACCAACAGGTCGAAGGAGGTGATCCTGCCCTTCTACTCTGCTCTCGTCAGACCTCACTTGGGGTACTGTGTGCAGTTCTGGTGTCCTCAACATAAAAAAGGACATGGAGCTGTTGGAACAAGTCCAGAGGAGGGCCACAAAGTTGATCAGGGGACTGGAGCATCTCCCATACGAAGACAGGCTGAGAGAGTTGGGGCTGTTCAGCCTGGGGAAGAGAAGGCTGCGTGGAGACCTCATGGCAGCCTTCCAGTATCTGAGGGGGGTGTATAGGGATGCTATGGAGGGACTGCTCATTAGAGACTGTAGTGATAGGACAAGGGGTAATGGGTTCAAACTTAAACAGGAGAGGTTTAGATTGGATATAAGGAAGAAATTCTTTCCTGTTAGGGTGGTATGATGCTGGAATGGGTTGGCCAGGGAGGTTGAGTGCTCCATTCCTGGCAGTGTTCAAGGTCAGGTTGGACGGAGCCTTGGGTGGCACGGTTTATTGTGGGGTGTCCCTGGTCATGGCAGGGGAGTTGGACCTAGATATCTTAAGGTCCTTTCCAACCCTAACTATTCTATGATTCTATGATGCTTATGCTCTTTCTGTACAGTCTATCATCTGTGTTTCATTCTGTCAACAGATTTTTTTTAGGACACAACTGTATTTTGCAGTAAAAAACTGACTTCTGTCCTGTCAGTGTGATTTCACTAGGGTCTTTCCATATTACATCTTTACGTACATTGCCTCATCTCTGAAATGAATGTCATTACCAGTCAATGGCCTATCTGGTAGAAAACAGTTGTTCTACTTGAAGAGAACACTATATTGAAGAGCTGCATCAATAACACTCCCCAGGTAAGGGAGGCATAACGAGAAAGAGAGGCAACTAAGCTTTTCCATTCCATGTTTTGTTGAGAACTTCCTTATGACTGAGTCATATAGCAGATGTTTGCTTCACTTTTGCATCTACTTTCCAAGCCATTTGTAATGTGAGTTTGGACCAATATAACTGCTGGGTCTGGCTGGTTTTCAAGCATCTTTCAAAGGGACAGCTATCCATGGTATGTAAACAACCATTCTCTCATGTGACCTTAGCACTTACAGAAGGAGCTATGGTTCATATGTGTGGTTAGAGAATTTAGATCTGGTTCAGAAATCATGGAGAGTTCTGGCTGGGATATTGTCTCTTCAGGGTGCACAATTCTTGTTTCTCCACATATTTGTGAAGACATTAATGGCAGAGTGGAACAAAGAAGTTATTTTGGATCAACTATTTATTTTGGAACACATCTTTTTATGATCTTGGGCAGACATATAATGTGAAAAAATTATGCATCAGGGATAACATAAGAATAGCCCCACTCCTATGAATGTGAAGAAGAAGGAAGAAAAACATGTTATGCATTCTATCATTTTTAATCTTCAATCCCTGTGTAGTCATAGAGACTAGAATTATATTTTGATTGGTTGTTCCAAGCCCTAATCCTTGCTGGGCTGGTACAGGTGATAATGGTGGGCTGGACATAGGCCTTTAATGGTTGTTTGTGGATGTTCTCATGATGATACCCAAAGAATGACATACAAGCATTTATAACAATAAAGAGGCTCCAATAAAACATTTTTAAAGTAGAACAGCAAGTCCAAGTTCCGTTCTTCTGCTTTCTTTAAAGAAGGATTATATTCAGTGAAAGAACCCTTGGGCAGGCATTGGCACCTGCCTCCTCATTATACTAGATGAGAAAGCTAAGCCTATTCATATTTTTTCATTGAGTTGGAACTTCTCACACCTAGGCCTGCTGGTGGCTGTAAGTAGAGTGTGTAACGGGCTTTGTTGCATTTAAAGGCAGCTAATGTTTGGAAATTAACCTCTTAAGCCTGAGACATTCTATTCGTGTTTGCATATTTTGGAAATGTTTTGTAAATCAAAATAAGTCAAAAAGTACTCTTAAAAATAAATCCATATATTGGTGAAAAAGCAGTATCAAAAATCAAACTAATAGCTTAAATATGTACACCACAGACGTTGCTGCTTAACAAGGCATGATAACTAATAAGAATTGTAAAAATTAAGCAACAGATATGCAATGGAAGTAGCAGGGATCTGACAGGTTTACACAGATTAAAATATGGCTCATCCTTAAATGTTTTTTAATGTCTACTTCAGAGATCCCCGTTTTCTGGCGCACTAAATTAAGCCCTGAACTAATTCTCAGGCATTAGTACTTTTTCATTCCTTTCTATCAAATCTTCTTCACTTGTTAGAGACATGGGGTGAATTACAATGTCACTGGGCATCATGCACAATAGCAGCCAGGTCATGGCTGTCGACTTTTACATTTGTTAAACTCTTGCATATCCAGCTGCAGGATTGAGAATGCATCTTCAGGCATGAATTGTTCTTTGCTCAAAATTCAACACATTACAGTTTCTCAGTAGTGGTTTGTTTTCCTACTCTGACAGCATGAGCTCTATTAATAATCTGCGCTCATACAGCCACTGGCAAACCAGGAAAGTAAGTGATGTGGTGGTGCAGTAGAAACAAGAGCTTTTAATCACACCAGCAGTGTTGTCTGGAGGGAAAAAGAGAAAGCCAGTGCTAGATGTGCAGAGGAAGTAGAGAGAGACCAAAGCAAGATCATTGAGAGTTTTATAATCAAGAAGTTCATTTTGTACTGGATTCTGAAATTAATGAGGAGCCAATGGAGTTGTCTGACAATGAGTGTGATCTGAGTTAGTGTCCAGGGATCATAGAAGTTATTCTGAGCCCAGACATATTGAATTGTTCCATTTTCTCCCACCGAACAGTTTTATAATTCAAGTACTCAATCATAAAGAATAATCAAGTTCTCTCTCTGACTTCAGCTTTTCTACCTTTCTCAGCTGGCTGATCATGCCTCAGATAATCATCAGACTCATCTCATCTCTCAGACATATATACCTGATGGTTCTCTTCTCCTTCTGCTTTGTACTATAGTTCTCTTTTCTCCTTCATATTTCCTAGCTGTTATTTGTTGACTTTTTCTGCAGTTCTGGTGTAATGATAGCCTGGCTTACAGAAATAAAAACAGAAGGTCCATAATCATAATTGCCCCTGCCTCACTATTCCTCTCTTGCACTGTTCCTCATCCTCATTCGTTTTTTGCTCTGTGGTGTGCAATTTCATTTGAGACTTGTTATCTAAGGATGACCATCCGAAGCTCAAGTATCAGGATATTACAGATGTCACTAGTTTCACATCTGTTTATGACCTTGTGTCTTTTGCAGATTACAAAGATTTACAGCTACATCTGTTGTCATGTCAATCCCATTGACTTGACTGAAATTCTGCCCTATGCAATCAAAGCAGATCTCCTTGCAGGATAATAACCGAGAATTTTTATCTCCTTCACTTATTCTGAGTTTTAATGTTAAAAAATGGAGTACATAGTAAGTACAGAATTGTACTTATCAGCTGTGAGTGCTGCCTGATTGCAAGACTCTGCTATGTAAAATCATTTAATACTGACTGTGGTGAAGTGAGCTGTAAGTGGGTAATAGCCAAGATGGAGAACAACTAAAAATATCCTGGAACAAGCAACCCCAAAATTCACTTTTTTGAGTGTAATTATTCTTCACAGTAAACAATCAAATGCAAGATGTTCTGATATTCAGATAATTGTTTGTTCCCTTTCCTAAAAGACAAAAGAAAAATGAGATAATCACAAAAATTTTGGAACACTTAGCAACATACAAGTCAAATGGATTTACCAATAGAAGCAGAAGTGCACCCTTTTGGAATGAAGAGAAAAAAAATATTCTAGCCTCACTGGGCTTTAAAAATGATAAATCTTCAGCACAAAGAAGGGCTTTTTAAATTAAATTTTCTTTTCAATCCTAGGCTTTTTTGATTTATACTATCTAGCCCCAAGCAAGGGTCTTAATTATTTTTGATTTATTTCCTTCATTCCTGAGAAAGGTCTTTCAGTTTTTCTTTATTATTATTATTTCAGGTTTTCTTCTTTTTCTGTAGACATTTCTATAATTTCTAGCTCTTATTTTTACGGCTAAGTTTTTGTGTTTCCTTTCCTTCTGAGGTGAAATACTCTGGCAAAAGCCTTCAGGTCCTACTCAAACAAAACTCAGCTTGCTTTCACAAATGTAATGCAAAATTTAAGTCTTTTTCTTTGAGTTTCAGTTTGTTAATTTTTTTCCCATAACTTCTGCTATGTTGTTATAAATAAAGTGTCCTGTCCCATGTTTTAAAGAAAAACATTTTAAGTGATCACTTTTCCTCTCAGATGATATTTTTAGGTAAAACATGCTATACAAGCTTACCAGGATATTCTCTTAGTGATAAAATGTATTTTTATCAATTGTTTTTAATTCTCTGTGAGAAATTATTATGTTTTCCTTTTTTTATGAGTATAAATTAAAAAAAAAAAAAGCCCCACAAAAACCCAACCTATCCTGTACCCTGTCACACTTAAAAGAAAATGGAAGGAAAATGTCCCTGCTCAGCACAGCTCGGTAATTAACGCAATCTCCAAGACTGCAAAGTCCTCAGTCAGAGAAAGAAACTGAACCTTTCTCTATTCAGACTCAGTAAGCTGTGGCTACTCCTATATAACCGGTGTAAGGCTGTAGTTTTCAAGGAGATCTCTCAGTGCTTTTCCAGCCCTGCCAGGGTGGGTTCTGGAAGATGAGCTGACTGGCAGGGGGACCTCTTGGGCTGAGGTGTGAGTGGTGCCTGGGGCTGCTCAGCCCTAACCAGACCAGACAGTTCTACCCAAATGCAATGCTATAAAACTGAGTGCCTTGTAGGAATAAAGAAAGTGCTGAGGGATTTTAGGGACCTCTAGAGCTTACTGAGTGGGAGCTTTTGGTATCCTTATTTTTGGCTTCTCTTTTGTGATACTTCTGCCTAAGTCCTGATGAAAGTGCCCAGGAACTTTTCCATATTGCACTGCTAGCCCTGTGCTAATGAGAGGAAGGAAGTGACAGCTTTCTAGTATGAATTTATATGCTTGTTGGAACCAAATATATGAAAGATTATTTAGATATTACAGTGACAAAAGCCTTATAAATACCTGAACAAATACTTGAATGGATTTTTCATTTCCTTTACATCCATGTATTTCCTCTGTGAGTAACATTTCTAGTGAGGTGACTAATTTTGATATCAGTGCTGCCACCTTACACTGAAGGCTGATGTGGGCAGGAGGAGTTACAGTCTAGCAGTGAAAATTTTGCACACAAACCCTGTGCTTCCTTCAGATTTTTATATGGGAATGAGCACCCAGGCAGTCATGAAAGCAGAAAAATATCTGTTTGTGCCTGTCATTAGACAACAGATTGAAACCAGTTTTGTTAAGCCCTGAATCAGTTGATTACAGAGTCTGTATCTCGCAATGAAATTCAGGTTAAAAATAAATAAATTAGAAAAAAAGTAATTGTGATTGTTTTGTGGAGCTACAATTGTTTTGCAGAGCTGTGCTGTTGTGATCATCAGCACACAGGTTTACTCCTTCCTAAAGCAACTGATTTTTGCTCCCCGCTGCACTCCTTGTGCTGAGGCCCAGATCCAAATACACAGCAAATACTCAGCAGTTACTTTCCATTTTAACCGTCTTAAACATGAATTTGCTTACAAAAGAGCATGACAAAGGTTTGATATGACTGGGGGTTAGAGTGTATAAACTGTGCAGGCAAAAAACAACCACAGACTTCAACTTAGCTGTATCAGAAGAAATATATGCATCTAATGCATTTTATTTTGGTTTTCCTTTTAACAAAAACCAGCTTCATTGTGTGTATATATATATGTATATATAAAAACCTGTGGTCATAGACAGTTAAGTACTTCGTGTATATCACACACTGGAGTGTGACTTTTCTTTCCATGAGAAATTCAGTGGTGGCATTTTTTGATTGGAACAAATACAAAATGAGGAATGTTGGCATTGTTACATGCCATTACAGAATTAAAAGAAGTTTTTTCTTTGATGCAACTGAATATTTGGTTTCTGTATTAACACTGTAAATGTTCTTTTAACGTAAAAGATAAATTCAATATAGAAAAGGTTTTTTAGAAAAGAAACCATAATCCCTTTTATTACAAAGAAATGTATTTTGGTACTATGAAATAAATAGCAATAATAATTATTTTTTTCTGAAGAAGCTTATTTACTTGTAAGTTATTTTGCTTGTTTGTTTTAAAATCAAAATCTAAGTCTAAAATCTAAAATTATCTAAATCTGTGCAATTTATTCTAGAGAATTTTTAACAGTCCTTGTATAATTAATAATTAGGAGAATAACTTTTGAAGAAGAAGCCTGATAAAAGCAATGCTACACATTTTTACTTCCACTGCATATCAAAGATCTCAGGTAAGTCCTTATTCAGAAGGGTTTGCCACTCACTGAAAACAGCTATAATTTGGAAGAAGAGTTATACAGCAGATTAACACAGCAACCAGAACTAACATGGGAAAGGTCAGTGCCTAGTTATTTGCCTTCACAAGAAAACAGAAACAATGTTCTGCAGCACTGTAAGTGCCTGAAAAGCAAAGCAGCAAAAGAAGAAAAATTAAATGCAGAACAACTTTTTGCCATGTTTTCACAATGACTAAAACCAGATTGAGTCTTTCAGACCTAAGGCCTAAAGTCACTTAACTTTAAGTCCTATGAAATTGTGTTTAAGCATGTTTTGATGAATGTTGTTCAGGACAAAAGGTCATAAGCATGTATACTGTAATAGCACAGCAATACTAGCGAGAAGTCAAAACAGCAAAGGAAAAATGTTAACATGCCTGCTATAACAATTTAATACCTAACAGATTTATATCAAGATAAAATATCGGAGCTTGATTTTGGTACATGTTTTGTTGGGCATTTTTTTTTTTTTCCTCCTCAAGAAAAATATTTAGGAAAGTGGACTTTGTGTTAGGGGAATTACAGGTGGACAGACAAAACAAGGGAAAACAAAAAGGGGCATGTGATCTCTTGTGTAGGACATAGATGGCACATTCCAGTAGTCTGTGTCCATAGTCCTGGTACTCAGTTTCCAGTCTCACCTCCATAACAGGGGAGCACAAAGTCACTACCAATTCACTCCTTACCAGTGCAGCTGAATTGTCAGTGGTCCCTTGCACTGTGGAATTGGTGCAGTTCTGGGGTAAATCAAGAAAAAGTCAAAACCTATGAAAGTGTATATGTTCTGAAAGTCAAGGCAAAGACAGTGCAATTGCTCCTTTGTGCAAAAATGGGGTTAATCCAGGAAATACCTTCATCAGTTGTATAGATATTTTATCATTCTGATAAATTAAGCATTAGTGATCCAAGAAGGAGGGGGAGAAATGAATCGCCAGGATCATCTTTCTTACTTTCTATTCCTTTTTTGTATATTTTCAATGTAGCCCTTTGAATTTCACACAGAGCTTATTGTTTTCAGGGTAAGAACCCTTGTGCATCTGCCTGGAAAGAACAGTATAGATAGGCTGAAGGTTGCAATATCTCTACGTGTAAATAAGTGAGCATGAGACATTAAAGCTCTGCATTTTATAGGGAAAAACTCTGCTTTTGCATACGTAAAAGGGATTATGTTGATGTGGTCTGGACCTATGGCCAAATTTTCCACCAGTCTATCTGCCAGTGAAAAGATGTCTAGGTAATCTCTTAGGATCCAGTGGCACAAACATTATATAGAGTGCTCTCATTTGTCAAAAACAGACATGAAAATGGAAGGAAGTAAATCAGGGAAGAGGGGTTTGAGTGGTCTGGTATTGGGTTTGCATAGCCAGATTTTGGTAGTGAGGGGTGGCTTCTATGAGAAGCTGCCATAAACTTCCCCTGTGTCTGATAGAACTAATGCCAGCTGGCTCCAAGACAGACCCACTGCTGGCCAAGGCTAAATCCATCAGCAATAGTGGTAGCACCCCTGGGATAATACTTTTAAGAAGTGGGAAATATTACTGCACAGGAGCAATTGCAGCCAGAGAGAGTGAGAATATCTGAGCTCTGCAGACACCAAGGTCAGTGAAGCAGGAGGGGTAGGACTGCCAAAGTGCCAGAGCAGAGGTTCCTGTGCAGCCCATGGTGCAGACTGTGGTGGGGCAGGCTGTCCCCCTGCAACACATGGAGGTCCATAGTGGAGCAGATCTCCATCTGCAGCCTGGAGAGGACCTCACACAGGAACAGCAGGATGCCTGAAGGCATCTGTGACCCTGCGGAAAGCCAGTGCTGGAGCAGGCTTCCGTGGCTCCATAGAGAGGAGCTCAGGCTGGAGCAGGTTAAGCCTGTAAAGAAGGGAGAGGTGTGGGGACGGTGTTTGTTTTAAGATTTGGTTTTATCTCTCATTTTCCTACTCTGATTTGATTGGTAATAAATTAAATTAATTTCCCCAAGCCAAGGCTGTTTTGACAATGACAGAAATTGGTGAATGATCTCTCCTTGTCTTGACCCATGAGCCTTTCATTATATTTTCTCTCCCCTATCCAGTTGAGCAGGAAGAGTAACAAAGCAGCTTTGGCGGGATGCTGGCATTCAGCCAGGGTCAACCCACTGAATGCTGTTGTCCCTGTTTCATTTCAGAACACCAGATAAACAATGTAAACTGAAACCCCACAACTGTTTTTGAATGGGCAGCAAACAGCATAGTAAATTTTTTTTTTTAACAATAAGATAGAAATAGGAATTAGAAATATGCACAGAAAGCAAACCTTACATCCTTGCAGGCCCTGGAACCCAATTTTTTGTGCAGCACTGGATGGAACCCAGGTGGAGAGCCACAGTGTGCTGTGCAGATCCAATATGTGGAGAGTTTCACCCCCCACACACACACACTTGCTTTTATATCTAGTATAGCAAACAAAACTATAGATCTTGTCTGCAGAGGTAGAAATTTTATCTCTTTTTTAATGCTCACCAGAGCATATCCATCTGAATGCATGCTAGGTGCTGTATCTAGGAACAACACATATCCAGGGTATTCCAGCACATTCCCTTATATATATATATATATATATATATATATATATGGGATTATACTGTCACGGTCACTCACGTTAATGTATGGGTTTTTCAAGCCCTAAGTACAGGACCTAATAGAACAGACAAAGCTTGCTCACTAGCTCCTTGAATACAGCATCTGCATGACTCCCAGTACAGAGCATCATATCTATGAAAGAGAAAAAACTGTAGGCAAATAAAATATAGCTGATGGCTATGTAAGCTCATGTTATGACTGGATATTGATCAAAATGGCATGAAAAGGGCTGTATAGAAGTTAGGAAAATACTAGGGTAATCAAAAGGTAGATGTTTAGAGATCTCTGCTCTGAGCTCACCCTTAGGTTGAGCTGCCAAACATACATAATTCATCCCACATGGGATGATCTTAAAGTAAGAATGTATCTCAGTAAGACATTAAGGCTACAGGCTAAAGAAGATAAGAAATAGCTGCAGGTGAGAAAGTTCATGTTTTAAAAACAAATACATATATAGCGCCCCTGCTACATTTCAGCATTTGCATTAAAACCAAAGTCACAGTCCTATTTAACCTATAGAGCTATCTGCACTGAATTATGTTTGGCTTCATCTGATTAGAACTCAAAATGCCAAATCTTGCCCTGATAAAAATTGGAGTTGGAATATCCATAAATTATAAATCAATAAATTTCCCTCAAACCAAGACCGCAGTATTGTCTCCTGAGTATGTTGTGAAAATCTTGAACTTGCTAATGTTGGCAAGATGATTCTTTCTTAATTCAGAATTGAATGGACCCAGTGAAGTCAAAAGTGTTACCACAACCTTTTCACTACATAATACTGATCAATTAAACATGGTTCAAGGTTTTGATTTGGAGCCTCTCACTGCTTACTTCTGTAGAAGACAGAAACCCAAAATTGAAAAAAAGGGAAAATTGAGTGCTTATGCAAACCAAATGTAATCAAAGCCTGTTGGCCATAGATGGGTTACTTGATAAAGTTCTAGCCTTGCTAAGCAAGCCATATGAACAGGAAAGAGGATCAATTTTAGCTCTGAACCAATGTCTGAGCACAGCAGTTACTTTTCTAATTTTGACAGCACAGGGAAGTGTAAGCAGGGTAATAAACTGAGAAAAAATATCTTTTCGTTGATGTTCTCAGAATTTAAGATGGCTTATCAGTCACAGGCATATACTACTGGCAAGCTGTGTCTCACATCTATTCCTCTGATTCTCTTTTGTCTAGTGTGATTTCTGGCTAATCTCATTGGTCCTTCTTCAACTGGTCATTCTCAAGTATTGCACAGGTAGACAATCTATCTGCTCACATATGGCAATAATTTAGAAGATGAGTAAAAGTGACATAACAAGGAAAATAAATACAGAGAGGAGTCACAGACAAGGTGATAAAGTGAGAGGGGAACCTTGCTGATTTGACAGCAAAGGTGAAAAGCACTCTGTTGCTCTATACATCCTACCAGCCAAAGATTACCAATATAGGGCAGCCTTTGCAAAAAAGTAAAAGACTACATTAACTTTCTCCATGATACTGTCCAGGAACCATTTCACTTGTTTTGGCCCTGAAAGGATAGATTGATAGAACGGACCATTTTCTCATCACGTGTTCACTAAATTCTGACCTCCTAAAATCATATGTCTTGTCTCTCTTTACTGTATCTGAGATGAATGTAGTCTACAAGGTAACAGTCATTCAATTTGCATCAATTTTTCTTTTGACATTTCTGCCAGTATTCATTTTTTACAAGCTACTGTATCATTTAGAAAAGTTTTGTCTGTTTCCTAAAGGCAAGTTCTGCATTAGTATCTTCTTAAGCTCAATAAGAGGAGTAGGACGCTGAAGTATAATTACTTGAACAGGCATGTTTGACTGAGTAGGTTGTGGTCTGACTATTGAAGAGTAAGAACTGGATAAAATGAAGTTATACTTGTCTTGGTGTGCATTCAGAACAGTGAATTACATACCGTCAGATACAGAAGGAGGAAAAGGGGGGAAAACTGCCGATTCAATTTCTGCCACATAGTTGTCTTTCCTTACACCCACATAGGGAATCAAATTAAGTATCTCTAGAGGGCAAAGGAAGTTATTAGTCATCTTGCTCAAGCTCAGAAAGTACTTGGCCTAGTGAGTGACGTATTATCAAAGTTACCCAAGGGAAAATGTATTAGTAGATTTTTCTCCCTTGATTTTTGTATTTTCTGGGAAAAACAAACAAACAAACAAACAAAAAAAAAAAATCAAAAACCAACAAACAACCCAAACCAATTGGATAGGTGCTTCAAGTGTTACAGTGCAAATTTGTCTTTTCTGAAGACATTTTGGTGGCCTACCAAACTTATTTTCCTGAAAACCTGAATGGTGTTAAATTAGTTTTGGGTGGTCTTTGGTGAATAGTGATTTCAAACCTACCAATGCTTTATGCATTAAAACAAAAGAATGCATTTTTTCATACAAAAGTATAAAAAAAATTGTTCTAGAGTAATTGCATAATTTTAATTTTGGAGATATCTATTCTGCTTCTGTGAGACAAAGGAAAGAATGCAGAAGGTTTTTATTTTGTTATGCTTCCTTTAACCTTTAGATGTTACATGATTCTTGTCAATATTTATCTTATTTTGCTTAAAGCAGTTTAAAAATCTAATTTCTTTATTTGCCTTTTTGAGTTCTTTGGTTTTTTTTTTAACCTACAGCCATGAGAATTACTCTGCTATCAGGTAGTGTAGCACATGTTCTTTTGTCAAAGTTGTAATTAGAGTTTTAATTATTAGCCTGATTTTTGACCTATTTATTTTTCTTAAATCCTGCAAGGTAAAACCTGACTACTCATGGCTCTTGCCAAAGGGGAATTCTGCAGGAGCTATAAATTAATTGGGCTAAACTTTTTGGAAGAAAAAAGAAGAAAGGGGAAAGAAGAATAAAAATCCAACAATGTTATACTGAAAAGTCTTCTTTCATATTGTACTGAATTCTTTGACATTTGCATGGAAGTGTGAGGCAGAGTTCTCACTTTAAAATCCCACCACTTGAAATTTGAAACAGACAAAATTTTGGAGATTTTGTCCTCAAGTCCCACACAGAGCTATGAGGATATTAGTAACATTATCCTATGGTAAATTATAATATAAGATAAATATTTAATTGAGAATAAATATCTCTATGTAAAAGGAGCATAACACTTTCTCTGCAAAGAAAAAAAAAGGAAATTAACAATACTAACCTTTGAGTTTGCAATTCTTGGTTTTGATTTTATTGATTACTTTAAAAATTTTATCAGAATTTTTCTGGTTTTACACAAAACAATACATTATTTTTTTTTAAAGGTAGGAACTCACAGAACTGAGAAATCATAATTCCCCAAATAACTGAACTCTAACTTTAATTCAATATGTTTCTTTAATTATTGATCAACGAGCCTTTTACACTCAGCTGGAATAACACCTCTCACCATACGCTATTTCTACAAAAACTCTGTTCCCCCCAGATCCATATATATTACCAGCTAGGCACTAACTTGATGTGGAATAGCAACAGAAAGTCCCTTTTAACAACTACAAGTCAATCCATCAAATGTTAATCATGGGACAATTACTGACACCTGAGTTTTTTGTTTTCTCCCACCTCCCAGACAGAGCCCTGTCTCTGTTCAACCATTCAGACCATTTTCTCATTCATTCTTTAGTGTAAACAGTCTTTACAATGCCCAGCAATACTTATCTGATTCATCTGAACCATTTGACATAGCTCAGATAGCTTACCAAAGAATTCAGCATATGACTGCATGAACCCTTGAAGGAATCAGAAACTATACCATATAGATAAGCATTATATACAAGTACTTGTTGTCATGGTTACACAGATAGGCTCACTTCTGATTTTTCCCCTGTCTTTCTGAATAGGTGATAGAGATCTGGGGAGATTTTCAAGCCTCACTCAACAGATATTCCTGCAATTTTAAATGTGTGCATGTCTGAAAAATAATAATAATAATAAAAAAAAGAGTAGGTGAGTAGGTGGGCTGTAATCCACCCACTTCAACTTCTAGAATACTTATGGATAGCAGAATGTAAGCCAGCATAAATAAAAGAGACTTGTACAAGTTACAGTGAATTATTCAGAGCCAAAATAGTATTTTGCTGTCAGGGAAATCAAAATTAAATAGTTAAACAAAGTACTGTAAAGAGAAAAAAAACTGAGAACCTGTCAGTGCATTATTTCAGCAGGCATTTTAAAGGAAGAGATCTCTTTGAGAAACCCACAAGAAAAATCTTGTGGCTGTACACAGGAAATAATCAGGAAAATATATGAGTTGTTTGTTCTCAACAAATATGTCCCTTGTAAATTACCATAACCCTGCATGTTGTGTGTTTTAAGCTTAATGTATGTCATAGAAGTTTAAAAACAGAGATTGAAATGTGAAACAGCTATTTAATGCATAGTTATCTCCTTGCCAGACCACCAAGCTGTGGTTAAATTGTTTACTTGACTTTCCTAGCTGCTGAAATAAATATTTAAATGATTTCATTGTTTACATGTTTGCAGGTTATTAACTTTAAGAGGCCTGTAACTGGGCCTGAGTGTCTGGTCTGAGGACTTTTCTAAAACCTGGCATCTAGACAGCAGGTAATTATGGCTTAGTGTTTATTGGGTGGATTCCTGCTTTTCTCTTACAATAAAGTAGTTACTGTACCCCCTCCTGACTAGATTTGCCTAATCAAGGACTCATTATTCAACAGATATGATACTTCCCTTTCAAGGACAAGTAGATGGAGGTAAAGATAATAACTTGCAATCATAAATGTAACATGTAATCTTAAAGCTAGAAATGAACTGCACAATTTAAATAATATTTTAAAAAATAATAAACCTGTATGCATATCTGTCTTACTTACAGTGTACTTATTAAACGCTTTATTTGGAAAGGCAGGTTAGTTTAGTTGCTGTACACCCTACAGGAGTGTCTGGTTTTTTTTTACTTTTTCCTGAGAGAAACTGTCCAATAATGCCATTATACAGAAAGAAGCCTTCAAATACGGCTTTGATCAAGGTTTTGATCTGACTCCCAGTCTTGGCAAACACAACTTGAAATCTGGAAGTTGCAGACTAATACTTTACACATTGTGTCTTTAGAAACTGGACTTACAAAGTTGATTCCTGGAAACAACCTTGGTAATATTTTCCCAATTACATTCCTTAAGCCTTATAGAAACTGCACAGAGGTTTCCTCAAAAGTGATTCCTTACAGCACGTATTTTTATTACAGATCAACCCAACAATCCTTCTTCATAGAATCACTTAACAATAGTCAAGAAATCCTGCCACCATTGAAGTCAGAGTGAGAACTTTCACTGTTTCTAAAGAAGCCAAAATTTTTCTCTTTGTCCATCAAAGTGCTGAGAAACCTAGACTTGCTCCAGCAAAACACTTAAGCATGCAATGAACTCTAATTAAATAAAGAGTTCTCTTCAATCATAAAGGTCACTATTATGCAGAAATACAGGATTGAAGTTTAAATTTTCTGGTCATCTATTACATTAATTTGCATATATAATAGCCTTATGTTTTATAAAGCATTAGGTTAACTTTTATTGTCTAGTGATTTTATACATTTTCATGCTGTTCAATGAAACCAGTATGCAAAACACTTTTTCTTATCATAGGATCATAGAATCATAGAATAGTTAGGGTTGGTAAGGACCTTAGGATCATCTAGTTCCAACCCCGTGCCATAATCAGGGACACCCCACACTAAACCATGCCATGCAAGGCTTCGTCCAACCTGGCCTTAAACACTGCCAGGGATGAAGCATGTGATTTACTAATGTAACTCTGTTTCCAAGAAAGTTGTCTGGGACTTTATCCCAAGGTTTTAGTATTTTAATTAATTAATGTTCTTGCTCCTTGTTTATACCAAACATTTATATGTAATTGTAGTGGTTTAAGCCCAGCTGTAAATCAGAAACACGCAGTCTCTGTCTCACTCCCCCTCTCCTTCCCCCCCCACCCCGTTCTGGAAGGATGGGGAGGAAAATCGAAAGAATGTTAACTCCCATGGGTTGAGATAAGAGCAGTCCAGTAACTAAGGTATAACACAAATCACTACAGCTACCACCAAAAATAATAATGATAAGGGAATTAACAAGGGAAGAGAATACAACCGCTCACCCAGCCCAACTGAGCACTGTCTGAGGTCCTTGGACAGTTTTTCCACAGCTGAGATGACGCAATGGGTGAGATTGTCTTCAAACTCTAGGAGTTTATGAATCATTTCATCCACTGTTGGTGGTATTACATCATTCCAGGTTACTGTTGCCAATGAACTGGCATATGATGACTGTGCATTCTGTGTAAATTTCTGCCACATGAGTTGTGTACATTCAACTTCATCTGGATCTATGGGGACATCCCCGTTATTTGAGTTGATGTGATAGATCATCTTTACACAGCTGACTCCCTCAAAGACTGGATGCCTTTCTCTAGAGTAGTCCACTTGGCCGAACGACTCATAACATCATCCTTGTAGGGAAACCTTTCTTTCACAGCTGTCAAGAACAAACTCCAAAGGCTGAGGGACTGTTTCTATCTTGCATTTGCTTTGTCAATTCCCCCTTCCCTAGCAAGTGATCCCAGCTGCTTGGCTTCTGTACCTTCTAGTTCATGACCATCAGCCCCATTGTCCCAACATTGGAGCAATCAGGTGATGATGTGCTCCCCTGATTGACGGGTGAAATCTTTTCACATATTCCATGACTCGGTTGAGGTCTGAGGTTGAGAAGTCACCGTTTCTTCTTCTTCTTCTTTGTCATGTGATGATGACTCCTGATCAGATGCAGTTCTGGGTAGAAAGTGCATTGCCATTGCTTCTTCATCTTGTTCTTTCATCTTTCTTGTCTTTTTTTTTTTTTTTTTTTTTTTTTTTTTTTTCTTTTTTTTTTTAAATT
>NDXB01003400.1:164636-183766 GCA_002631895.1 Agapornis roseicollis | reverse complement strand
TTTTTTTTTTTTTTTTTTTTTTTTTTTTTTTTTTCTTTTGTTTTCCTCTTTGTCTACAAAGGCAACCGCTCTTGGTACGAATTGGTTCTCTGGTTTAGCTGCAGTATCTGTTGTCGGGGTTTGGGTAGCTGCTGTACTTGTCACAGGTTTGAGTAGCTACTGTGCTTGCTGCTGAGGCTGGTGTAGCTGCTGTACTTGGAGTTGGATTAGCTGCGCTGTCTGTTGCCTTTGAAGTTTGGGTATGATTCAGACAAAACTCCAGTAACAAACTTGCCAACAAAGTTTTCAAGCTGACAAGCAGGTATTCTTTATTGCGGTGTTGGGAGACACGGGGGGTAGCTCCCCCTAATGTATGTCTCTGTATTGCTACACAAGCCATCCTTATATGGTCCCTGGTCATATATACATATTCATGAGGCTACGTATGGATTACATTATTTTACAGAAAGTGGAAATTGTGGTGGTGATCTCTGAGGGTCATTTACTTCTCCCAACAATATTCATCACTTCTGGCAGCCTCTGAAGCATGTGCACTAGATGCTTATACCAGCTTAATTGGTTCATTGGCACCACAGACATAACAATCCTCTTGTCCTTCTACTTATCAGTTTGTTTAACTGCAGCCCATCCTGAACACCTGCCATTCCCAGATACTCCTTAGACTTGCATCCTGTTCTTCTAGCTTGTTTTTCTTACACTCATTTGGTACTAAGGTCACAGGGCCTAAAACTACATCAACTATAATGATTTTCTTGTACAGGAATTCTCAGTATGTTCTCTAGCTGTACTCTATTTTGTTTCTGTGTATCATGCACCTCAGTAATTTTCCACTGCTACTGTTACAAAACCATCAAACTTAACATTACTTAAAACTGATTCTGGAGGTTTTTCATTCTACAATTTTGTGTCCCCCCTTGTCTCAGGTAGCTGCTGTACTTGTCGCTAGGGCTAGGGTAGCTGCTGTATTTGGAGTTGGAATAGCTGTGCTGCCTGTTGAGATCAAAGTTTGGGTAGCTACTGTACTTGTTGCTGGGGCTGGTGTAGCTGCTGTGCTTGGAGCTGGAATAGCTGTGCTGCCATCAGATCCAGGGACATTTTTTTCCTTTCGAAGGTGCTGGATAGTATTGAATAGGGCTCTGTAAGTATAGGCCAAGCCCCCAGCACGTTGCCATGATTTGTCCCTCTCCATATGACCAAAATGAGCACAGGCCTCATTTAAGTGTTTTACTAATTTTTCTGGATTTTGCACTTGTTCAGTGATGGAATTCCAAAGCAATAGAGGGGCCCACTGGACTAGATACTTGCCCATACTGTCCCACAAATCCTGCCACTCATTACTGTCCAGCCTTAGGGAAATCTCCTGGTCCTCCTATATTGTCATCAAACCCTAGACAAGGCCCAAACCTGACTCTGCTCAGGTCTTGATATCAGACAAAATGGTTGTGCGTAGAACACACTCTGTGTGTGCCAAAATTGTGATCTCCATCACAATCAGCAGGCAGGTGTCAAGGGTACCTAAGGCCATTCAAAACCTTCAGAACTCTCAAATGATATTGTAAACAGTCTGGTGGGGGGGCTAGGAGCATAAGGGAATGTCTCCACAGGTTGACCACCCAAGGAGGAGAAAAAAGGTGTGTAATTGTTAAACACTTTTATTATAAACCTCCCAAAGTATACAGGTGGTGACCATACTGGGAACACAAGCCAGATCAATTTCATGATAGAATCATAGAATAGTTAGGGTTGGAAAGAACCTTAAGATATCTAGGTCCAACTCCCCTGCCATGACCAGGGACACCCCACAATAAACCATGCCACCCAAGGCTCCGTCCAACCTGGCCATGAACACTGACAGGAATGGAGCATTCACAACTTCCCTGGGCAACCCATTCCAGCGCCTCACCACCCTAACAGGAAAGAATTTCTTCCTTATATCCAATCTAAACTTCCCCTGTTTAAGTTTGAACCCATTACCCCTTGTCCTGTCACTACAGTCCCAAATGAATAGTCCCTCCCCAGCATCCATATAGGCTCCCTTCAGATACTGGAAGGCTGCTATGAGGTCTCCATGCAGCCTTTTCTTCTCCAGGCTAAACAGCCCCAACTTTCTCATAATCAATGATTCTTATGATTCTATTGTGTTACAAGTCATTACCATAAAGTACGATGAAACAAGAACCTTAGCCCAAGGCCCCTAGCTGATAAACACTATCACAGCAAATACCAGCTGTAAGTAAGGTGAAACAGGCTGAAACTGTGAGATCAAAAGCAACAACTTTGAGAGCCAATAAATCAGCATTGTGAAGAGTGACTATTAATCCAAAACAATAAACGCTTATCGCAAATGCAATTAGATGCACTCTGGTCCGATCTGTCGTTCCCAACTGTTTGTGCCCCACATTGGGTTCCAAAAAGAACTTTCATGCTTTAAACCCAACCATAAATGAGAACCACGCAGTCTCTGTCTCACTCTCCCGCTTACCCCTCCACCCCCTTCCTCAACACCCCCTTCCCTCACCCTCCGTTCCCAGAGAGATGTGGAGGATATTTGAAAAGAATGTAATTCCCACAGGTTGAGATAAGAACAGTCCAGTAACTAAGGTATAACACAAACCACTGCTGCTACCACCAATAATAATAATGATAAGGGAAATAACAAGGAGAGAGAATACAACTGCTCACCACCTGCTGACAGATACCCAGACCAACCGAGCAGTGATCTAACCCTTCTGGGTAACTGCCTCCAATTTATATACTGGGCATGACGTGCTGTGGTATGGAATACCTCTTTGGCTAGTTTGGGTCAGGTTTCCTATCTCTTCTTCCTCTTGGCTTACCCTCCTCTCTGGCAGAGAGAAAGTCCTTGGTCAGAGTAACTAAAAACATTGGTGTTACTAGTGCTGTTCCCAGGCTGAAAGTCAAAAACACAGCACTGCACCAGCTACTAAGAAGGAGAAAAACAACTGCTACTGCTGAACCCAGGGCAATAATTTATCAGCAGGAAAGGTTTTCCCCAAATTTTACATAAAAGTTCATCTGCCCAGTTTCTTATTTGTGCCATATTTTATTTTTTGTTTTTAGTGTTCAAATTACTTTGATATTTATTTTCTTTTGACTACTTTCTTAACCTCCCTGAGTTATGATGAGCTATCCAGTTCTTTCTTTTAGTGTGTGTAAGGTAGGTCTACCAAGTACTGATGTAACTCTGCTATTACAGATAAGTTTAAACACTTTGAAAAGTGAAAAACCATAAAAAAAAAATAAATAAAAATCTACATTGCAAAATGCCAAAAGCTAGCCAAAGGGATTTTTTTTTTTAGCGTGAAGCAATGAGAAATTACTTAACTATCCATGTTATCATAGATCAAGTAATCATATTAAGCAATTCAAACACCACAGGTTCGCTGTAAGACTGAAGAGAATGCTCTGGATTAAAACATCAATGGGAATTCGATGTTATCAGGTGAACAAAAGTGGAAGTATTTTACTTTTACTCCAGTTCTCCAGGCTTTGGGCACCAGATTATTATGGGTATGACATTTGAGAAAAAGTTGAACGTTGGACAATAGAAGGTCATAGTAGTACAAGGGACTCCAGAGCCTGTGCTTTCAATCTCAACCACTTTTTGTGAAATATGCCTTTTAGTTTGTTTTGAATGTTTATAGCAGCTTTTATGCACTGTCTGTGGGCTATTTTAAAATATATTATTGTGACCTTGCTGACCCTTCAGATGATTATTCTGCTTTGGGTTGCACATTTTTTCCTCTGCCTTTTTGAACTCTCCCCTTGCGTATTCTTTTTTTTTCTTATTTATTTAATATTTCCCTGAAATATTTTTCTCATTTTGTCGGTAAACGGTTTCTATCTGATGCCTCCCACTACACCGTTGCACTCAAGCAACCCTTCAACAGGCAGTCTGCTGCCTGTAGACTGAGGGATGGGATTTAATCTGAAAGTGGTCAGATACTTGTAACTGTTTTTAATTCTTTTACTGAGGATTCTGCTTCCTTTGGAATGAAAAATAAAATACAGCCTAAATCCTGTTAAATGTATCCCAAAATTACCCTTACACAATTTGAGAGATTTATCTTGTTTCCTTGATTACAGATAAAATGACCAAAAATACCTTTAGGTATCTCGAATCTGGATATTTATTTCGAAGAAAGCCATTTGGGATTCATTTAAAAGAAAAAACCACAATTTCAGGAGGAGCATGTGGGAAAGTTTTCTTTGTTACTTTTCAAGAATGATGTCCTGCCAGTGTATCAGTATCCTGGGACCTAACATACAGATTCAGGCCTTTCAAACAGAGATTTTTTTTACCTTATACATCCATATCCAGTGGATAGTATAGCCATAAAATGTTAAATGCAATAAACAAGGTTATGTTCTTTCCTAGCCTTCTTTTGATAGAGAAAGCTCACTAGCCATTTGGTTTTGAAAACATTGGAAAGCTCAAATCCAGAGAAGGCTCTTTTCTTTGGGACTCTGAATGGATATGCAGTATAAATGGTGTCTAGTACTTACATTAATATAGAATGAGCATGCTACTTTATTAGAATCTGATTTTGTGTCATCTCTGTTGTGTATTAAAACACAGATTTTTAACATAAGGTTTTATTTTTGGTGACGTTAGAACACCTAAAACTTAAAAACTGAGACAGTGCATGCAATTGCCTTTGTGTTTCTTGGGAGTCTAACCCACTTGTATGCCTCCAAGCCTCTAGATCAAGTTAATGCAGTGCACTGCTCTACCAAAAAGATTTAACTAAAGCACTGTAGCTCTGCTAGCACTGTGCTACTCTCAGACTAATATACACCATTTCAGAAGATTAGGAAATAACAGTGAAGTGATATTTTAAGAGAGCTATCAGTACCCATCTAGAACCTGTTTTGATACTCCTTTGTTGAAATGTGGTGGGTGTAGGCATATCATTGCATTTGGCCAGAACATTGTTCATTTCTGGATATAATTTTATCAGAAAGCTGTTGACAAATTAGAGAAAAGAACAATGAGATTCTTGCATAAATTCAGAGAAGGTAATTATTTAAAATAATAAATGGTATTGTAATTATGAGAAATGGAGTGGAATGAAGATACAAAATATTTAAACAGAATATAGGAAGTGTTCTGTGACAGTGAGATGTATGAAGCTGCAGAGAGTTTCCGAAGAGAGATGGTGGGACTCTCATTGCCTGAAGCACTTGGAACTCTACAGAAAAAGGAATGTAAAAATCTTGGAAAGTGTCTGTGTCTGAACTGGCAGGAGAACTGAGTGACCTTTTCCTTCTTTTATTTTGTGAATAATAAAAGTGGTACTTTTAAAAGACCTTAATATCCATGTCAAAAATTTTACTTACCTTTTCCTGTATTTGAGGTCTTTTCTTTCTTTTTTTAATCAGTATGGAAATGTCACTGAATACATTAAATGACACACTATTTTATCTTATTAAATTCCTGGATACTTCTCCTTGTTAGAATTATATCTGGCTTATAATGACCATTAACTGATTTTTCTTTATCTTTCATTATTTGAGTTGCTAATAGCTCTTCCATTTGAGAACATTTTGAGTTTTGATGGTTGCTTAATCTTTCATCTAATTAAGATTATGTTGAGAATTTCATTACTCTGTGCAACAGTCTTGACGTAACTAGTCAGATTAACAAGTTATATCACAAGGATTTAATTGTTGTTTCTTTAGTTTCAGATCTGCACCCAGCTCCCTCTAAAACTTTTCAAAGTTTCTGGTTGTTCTCTTGTTTTGGTTTATGTTTCACTGAATCCAAAATGTAGGTATGTAGACCTTTGTGTTCTGTGATATATATACATATAAAAGTATTAATTTTTCTTGGCTATATCTTTGTTGCTGCTCAAAATTCAAATAGCCTGTAAAATCAGCATTTTCAACACAGACTTGAAAAATGCCTCCAGATGTGTTGTTATTTATCAAAGCCTTGATGAAACATCCAGCACAACAAACTTATTGACATTAAACACTTTATTAGAAAGCAATATGTGTTGTAAGCTCTCAGTTCGTATGCATGGTACAATCTTCCTGTGTCTACCACCCACCATCCCATCTCTGGACTTTTAAATGAGTGAAGAATACCCCTCCTAGTTTCTTTGCGAATTCTGCCAAGGCACAGGCACTTTCAGATCCTCCTCAGCTTCTGGAGGCTGAAAATAATTTTTCTAGGTGTTGCCCAATACAGTAGTCCTATGTTTGTAAAGCCAATCTCAGGTTTTCCTTCATTTTTTATGGTTCTTCTTCTTTGATAAGATCAGTGACTCAACAGCTTTGTAGCTGAAAAGTTGATTTTTTTTTTCCTGTCACTACTGTAAGTTGTATCCTTTCCAACTCTGTATTTGCCTACAAACCTGAGAGGGGCTAACCTCATGTTTGCAAGACTTCAGTTTCACCCTAAGCACTTGCCTTTTTCAGACTTACCCAGTAGTGACGGTATCTTTAGGACTCTCCAGTGTTAATCTTAAAACAGTGTGTGAAATGCTAAGATGTATCATTTTCAGCCTGTCTGAAAGCTCTGTTTTGCTGAGCATTGCTTTTTTGAAGATTTTTCCTGCACAAGTAGTTCTGGCCACTTGTCTTCTCTGAAAACCTTCCTTTGGCGCTTGCAAGGAACCTAATTCAGTCCTTTCTGTATCTCTCTCCCTACTAACTTGTGGCTCTTGCCATGGTTTGCCACAAAACATGAAGGTGCCTTCTGTGTTATTTGGAACCAGATTTTGAGTTCATTCTGTCTTTTTAACACGAATGTCCCTTTCTTAATTAGTTTGGTTTCCTTTTTGTTGGCCATGGTGAGTCTCTCCTCACATTGTACAGACTTCATGGCAGCTTACACTGGACTTCTAAAGACTTGTTTGGAGGCTTCCATTAGTACCACACCTACAGGCTTTTCTTTTACCGTATAAGCACCATCTGATTTCCTAATGATCTATCTGTGACTCCTTCATTCTTCCTTTGTGCCACTTCATCATCATCATTAATGTTCTTCTGTGGTCATCTTTTTTCAAAATGCCATCAAATAAGAAAGAAAATCACCTTTATACTTCATTTTCACAGGGAGTGCAGCACTTTCCAGACCATTAACAGAGAACTTCATTGTTAATTTCTTCTGCCTGATTTAACTGAAAACTACTAAAACAGTAAGTTGCTACAGAAGCAGCTTCTTTCAGAAATATCTTACTTGGTTTTAGCAGTCTATTCACCACAACTGCAGAATGAAGCATAGTTAAACCTTTTTCCAGTCGTTCTCCATATTTTACATGGTTCTGGCTTTTATAAAGTTTAATGCCAATAAGATTGCTGAGATGGATAATTTATCAGTTTTCTACTCTTGTACTCTTGATACCTGACTTATTAGAAATCAGAGAGTGCTATGGCAGTGTCATGGTTTAAACCCAGCCACGCATCTCGTTCACTCACTCAACCCCCCCTTTCTTGCCCTGCCCCTACTCCCGGAGGTAAGGGGAAGAGAATCAAAAGAATGCAGGTTGAGATAAGAACAGTTTAGTAACTAAGGTATAACACAAATCACTACTGCTACCACCAATAATAATAATGATAAATAACAAGGGAAGAGAATACAGCACCTCACCACACGCTGACCGATAACTCGCCACACCCAGCCCAACTGAGCATCAACTGATACCTAGTCCAACCCTACAGTGCCCTAGCCCTTCTGGGTAACTCTCAGTTACATCCTAGGCATGACGTGATGTGGATGGAATACCTCTTTGGCTAGTTTGGGTCAGGTGTCCTGTCCCTGCTTCCTCCTGGCCTCCCCTCCTCCCTGGCAGAGCATGATGCTCAGAAAGTCCTTGTTCAGACTAAACGTTTGAGCAGTAACTAAAGGTACTCCTGTTATTGATTCTGTTTCCAGGCTGAAAGTAAAAAACACAGTGCTGCATCAGCTACTAAGAAGGAGAAAAAATTACTGCTACTGCTGAACCCAGGACAGGTAGAAGTCTGCTCAATCAGTGTGCACTGAGTTATGCCTGACAGGTCCAAAGCCATGTGAACTGCTGCTGATTGCAGCACCAAGTTCCACACACCTCTTCCAATGACATCAAGTGCCTGTTCTTCATTGACATGCCTGATGACTGCATCCAAAGTTTCTTCTATGGCGAAGAAGGCTTTGTCCCTCTCCTCATAGTGTTCAGAATAAAAAGGAACTGATCAATCTTTTCTTCCTCAGTTTCTCATTAATTCATGCCTCTGCATGGGCTTTTCCCTTAATCTGCCTTTACTCCCTTTGGACTCTGTATTATTTAACACATAAAATTTGGATTGACAAATGTGCTATGGATGAGAGGAGACAGTTTTTCTGACATAATGAAAGATTTTCACCCCTTCAGATGAACAGGTCATAGAAATGTATCTGCTCCAACTTCAAATTGTTATGCAGTGTGACAGAAGACCAAAGAACTTGTTTGCAGGAATAAACATGATTATGAATTTGTCTGGTGTGACTAGTGTCAGTGAGAGAAAGAAGGCTTCTCAAGTTAAAAAATATTTATGGGTCAGATCCAAGAGTCACAGGAAAGGAGCAAGGTGACTGTGGTTCACAAATATATATAAATGAACCTTATTGACAGGTATACTGAGCAAAGCCCATCCCATCCAATGGCTTAGTGTCTACTTCACTTAGAATCATACAGTCACAGAATGGTTTGGGTTGGAAAGGACTTTTAACTGTCATTTAGATCCAACCACCTTGCAATGAACAGGGACATCTTCAACTAGATAAGATTCCTTGAAGCCCCATCCAGCCTGGCCTTGAACACTTCCAGGGATGGGGCATCTACCACCTTTCTGAGCAACCTGTTCCAGTGTTTCACCAACACTTACAGTGTTGCAGTTTTTCAAATTAATCCAGTTGTTTCTATTCCATTTCCTCATTAACAACCGGTATATATCTCTTTCAAAGGAAATTTACACTACTGCTTGAGGAGAATATAATTTGAGTTCTACCATTTGTATTTGGTTTTTTGGACTGAATTGTGTGTCACCCAGGAACAATTACATAGTCTCCTTGATCTTACAAGAAAATACTTTCAGACTTCTTGAGGAGGCAGATTTTTGTATCTATCTTGTGAAACTCTTTATAAAATTTCTGTTGACTGCATTAGGTCTATAAATACATTTTTAAGGAAAAGAAAAATACTTTTATTTGCACTTTGCACTTTTTTTTGAAGGTTTTTTTTTCCTTATCTTTCTGGAACAAAGGTTTTACTCCACTGCTATTGAGCCAAACATATATAAATGTGTGTTGGTTGAGGACTTTTTGTGTGCCGCATGCAACACCCTTTCTAAAAGACAATAAACATATGTGATATCTTTGATGGCAAAATCATTTATAAGATACAAAAGATTAAGCAAAGAAAGGAGGTCAGAGTTGTTCTGACTATTTTTTACATGCCTTACACTAGCTGCAGCCACTTCCTCTGACAAATTAAGTGGAGGTAGACTCTGAAATACTCTGACACAGCTACAGTATGCATTGTCAAGCAGCAAACCAGAAAAAATATTGTGGTACTTAAGCCACGTAACTTTTCCAGCTGACCAGTTTAGCGTGAAATTTGTGCTAGAGCACAAACAAAAGTAAAATACCTGCTCTCTGGAATACAAAGAATGAAGGAATTTATCAGTTTGGGCTCACACATGACATGCCCATGACTCCAGCCAAACATTTTTTCAAGCTTCTTCAAAACACACAGAAATCTATTGTTGTAGAAAGGGTTTTCAGCCTTTTGAGAGGCTGAGCATGTACTGAAATTGTTATTGTTTTTTTTTTTGCACTGACTGCACAGAAAGACTTGTTATGTATGCTACAAAGCGTTAACCTTGTATGTAATCCAAAACCCATAAGGAATCAGTACAGGCAAAACCTATCTTTTTCAGAAATTAATGATTCTGTTTTTAGGCATTTGGGTTCTGGAGGATGTCTTGTTTCGGAAGCATAATCTTGTAAGCCGCAGGAAAATGATCTGAGACTTCTCAGGGTATAGCAGGGGTAAGTGGAGAGTTATTTTTGTTAGTAAAAAGTTGAGAAAAGCACAGAAGGAAGGTTGAAAAGGGCAGCAGGAGCTGAAGCAGGCACCACTTATCCAGCTCTGTAGTGCAGTAAATAGTATGCTGTCCCTTTTGTCTTTCATGTCCTTTGCTATGACATTATACTTCCTAGAATAGCATTAAGTATTTTTTTTTTAAGGCACAGTAACATTTTCATCAGGCAGCTACATGATTTTTATGTGAGCTAAGATATAGAACTGCTTTCAACCTCAAGAAGTAGATCTAATTTCCTGTGTTGAGGGAAAAACTGGTATGAAGTGCATTTGACATGGTGCCTGAGAGATATGAGTAGTAATGGTCACTTACAAAAAATACAATAAGAAATCTGCATTACAAATGGTGTGACAAAAGAACAAATATTGAGCAGAAGTACAGAATGAGTCCTCAAGCACTATTTTCCAGAACTTTGCTGATTATCTTTATCAACTATTACATTCAGTATTCTTATTTTATATTAAGTGACAAATTGTCCAATGACCAAAGCCTAGATTGTTTTGAATGGTATTTCACTTATTAAAAAATGAAAAGCAACTTGTTGCTGCTATTCTATGGATATCAGTAATGTTTCATCCTGAACTCATTATTGCAAGAAAAAGCCTACCACCTACCTCTCTCTTTAGCACAGCCTTTACAGTAGTCAGTCATGTGCATAAGCAAGTACCCTCAGATGTATTTTTTCCCAAGTTAGCTATGGAAAAACAACAAAAAAGGGGCATTTATACACAACTGCATTATAAATCTTCTTTGATTTACAGCTCGCTGATTCTGATCTTGTTTGTGAATACTTCACTATGAATCTGGACCTTGGTATATAATTGCTTATTAAATAATTTGAATTTACATTTCTTATAACCTTTACTTTACACACACTAAACTTTCAAATTCTTAAACAAAAAGAACCCTCTTCCAACTGGGAAATGCCTGATATTTTGGAAGCCAGAAATAATCAACCTAGAAAAGAGGCCTTTAAAATGTTCAGTATAGGAGCATGTTCTACCTTAAGAGTACTGCTGATAAAAGAACTCTGTATCTCTAGAGATACAAAGCTGAACAAAACAGTGTTCTACATCAGAGAGATGAAAGATCACTGTGCTGAAAGTATTCATCAAACTATGACTTTTAAAACTTGAAAGTATATTTTTCTTCTAAAGTTTCCACTGTTTCTTAATTTTTTTTATCAATTTTCATAAAATAATATGATTTCCTTAGAAAAAAAATTGAAAGCTTCTAAAGAATATAGGGATATAAGCTTTTAAGAGAACGAAACTCCACCTCAAAGGCTTGTTCATTTAAGGTTAAATCCTCTAAACAATCACTCCAGTAGACAAACAATATCTTCCTTCTTTGTAAAATACAAATCTCAAAAAATTTAATATGCTGACTGTACAAAAGTACATTTGGCTGGCATCTTGAAGACTGCAGAACAGCCTCCAAAGCATACAATTAGTCTGTATTGAAATGTTAGTTGCTATTCTGATATAAATAAAAGATACACTTAATTTGTTGTTCAAATTATTGGCAATGTCCCTGCCTGGGGCGGTCTGAATAATTCTGGGTTAGACAGGCAGAACATTGATGTTGGGTACTCAGACATTTAAATCCAAAGGTTTTTATTCTTTATTATGCCCTTCTTGAATGGAGCTTACTTCCACATTCCACTCCTGACAAAGATTTGCTTATTATTGGGCAACCTTTTATTGATAGAAGGCATTTATTGTAATCATATCTTCTTGACTTATATTTAGGGGAAGAAGTGAGAGTGCTGGCTGGAGTTAAACCATGACACAGGGCAACATAGCCCCTCACAGGATTTCATATCTGAGAGGACTGTACCAGCAAGCATCTAGATAAATCTTATCAGCATTGGCTCTATTAAGTTCAAACAACCAAGGCTGGTTAGTTCAATGTCTTTGAGCAGGTGTCTTGGACTATCATGGATTCATCACAGGCAAATCTTGAGGTACTAGAATCTGAAACTCCTTAAAATACAGCCTTGAATCATTTCCTCAAGTTTCATACCAAATTGTATTTTGTTTTCAATGGGGATGAATAATATAAACACTGTAAACAGACAGTAAGGCACTCGATCTGAATTTACTATGGAGGATTCGAACAATATAAACCTTCATTACCTTGAGTAACACAGTGACTGCTTTCTGCAAATTACGTTGCAGAAATAGAAGTTTCTGCACTGAAGACTGACATGTGAAGGCAGGAATAAAATCAAGAAGTAGCATGATTTATTTTTAAATGGTTTATGATGGCATTATATCATCCTGATTGTTTTCACAGCACAGACTGCATTGTAATACTGTACTGTATTTTTGGGGAACAAGTGGCATACTTTTTCTCTCTGTTTAGACAGCATCTTAGTAATCTGATTATTAAGTGCAAAAGATTTTCTGAAGAAACTGCTTTCCTGTTTCCTATGTATAATTGGTAGAAACACTTTACTTTTATTCCTTATTTCCTACGAACTCATTCCAAGCACATCAGTGAAGCATGGCAGCAGCACTTGAGTTTACAACAAACCATTTACCTGGTAGGAGGGAACAAAATTCTTACCAAGATTTACCGCTCATCACAGAATATTGAACTGGTTCTTAATACAAAGTCAAACTAGGCATATCCTTAGCATTGATGGTGTATTAATGAAAATCTCTTCATCCCTGCAACCAAGGCTAGGAAAACGGTCTAAAACCAGTATGCACACATCAGATTCCCCATCCAATTAACAACTTTGGAAAATGCTGAGACTGCTAAAGAGAAAAAAAGGACTCCCAATGTTAGAGATACTTAAATAGCATATTGAGAAGTGGTAAATTTCAGCTTGCCTCTTGTTCACAAATAATCTGTGAATAGATACAAATCTTAAAGAGTTTGTCTTGTTGAGTAGTTTAAGACATTTTTTTCCCCTACAGTTTCTTTGAATCAAGAGCTGAGATACTATAATGAATGGCATGTTATGGAATCATGGAGAAAATAAGTAGCTGCATGCCCGACTTTTTTTTTTTTTGTAGACAATAGAGCCTAGAATCCATCATTTTTTCTGCAATTAGACACACAATACTTGTTCTGCACCTAAACATTATGTAAATAAATGCGATGTCTGCAGGAAGGAGTCCTTGATACTCATAGAACCGAATAGCTAGGAGTATTTAATTGCTTCAGAAGTGAGTTATACTGTCCACTTTCTTTACATTTTCCAGATTTATTTTTTTTTTTGTTGTCATTTTTAGTTTGTTCTGGTTTTCTTTTCAAAAGAAAAAATAGTATTTGTTTATACATGATAACTTGTAAAAACCTAATTCACTTTCCATACTAGAGAGAAAGATATATAAACTATCTTGTCTGAGCTGGCTGTTTAAAAGATGCATACTCCATTTTCTCTTGCCACACCCACATAAAGTAATTGAATTTTTATGAATACAGCACTAATTGCCATGGGTTTGGTCACTTGTCTTCATCTTTCTGATTGGATTAACTGCCTGAATGTCAGAGTTCCTGCTGGAGAGTTTAGTGCTGCTGTGTCTATATGCTGAACATTGTTTCATCTGTTTACTTAACATACAAACTGAATTTGTTGCTCCATTTTGATATCACTTTGTTGTAGATTACTTTTCATATTCATTCCCTTGATGTGTATTGTGGAGTAAATAACCCCATATAGCACAGTGCGGTATTCAAAATTATTTTGCCCAGGTGCCATTTACCTTACTGCTGTATTTTTCTGCATAAATTGTATGAGAAGTATTTTTATAAACACACTGCAACTTTTGGACCTTCCTACAGTTTATTGCAGATTATTGCAGGTTGAGGGAAGTGATTCTTCCCCTCCACTCTCATGAGACCCACATGCAGTTCTACATTCAGCTCCGGGGCGCCCAACACAAGAGGGACATGGACCTTCTTGAGTGAGTCCAGCCAGAGGAGAATGTGAGGATGATCAGAGAGCGGGAGCACCTCTCCTATGGAGACAGGCTCAAAGTTGGGCTTGTTCAGCCTGCAGAAGAGAAGGCTCCAGGGAGACTTTAGAGCAGCTTCTAGTACCTAAAAGTTGCCTACAAGAAATCTGGCAAGGGACCTTTTACAAAGGAATGTAGCAACAGGACAAGGGGGGATGGCTTTAAATTGAAAAAGGGTAGATTCAGATTAGATATAAAGAAAAAGTTTTTTACTTTTGGTAGTGAGGCACTTAAACAGGTTGTCCAGAGAAGTTGTGGATGCCCCATCCCTGGTAGTGTTCAAGGCCAGGTTGGACCTGCTTTGATTATTTGGGGGGTTGTGTAGGATATATGTAGTCATTTATGATATTACATTCTTTTAATTTTGTTTACATACAATAGACATAATTAAATCATAATCACATGTTCCCTGGTGGAACAGGCTAGTTACTACATTTAGTTTGGTAAGCCAAATGTATTTATGTTAATCTCATGAGGTTTCTGATGTATGCCATCTATTAAGTCTCATTTCTTCATGTCAGCATTTTCTTCCCCTTCCACTCACACTTTATGTTCACTAACATATACTGGCAGGAACCAATCCTTTGGGTCTATGTTACCTAAATCCAGGAGTCACTTAATGATGACAACTACTGATCTGGAGAAGAGGCAGCAGATGGAGCATCGATCTATATGGATTCAAACTTAATGACATACAACCTATCAGTGATTTAGAGTCCTCTGCCCCCGAAAGGACTATTTTGGACAAAGAAAGCCTCTTCTCACTTTCCAACTACCTTTTATAATAGCATAAACCCACTGGGTTTAATATTTCAGTCATTAATTCTCCAGGTTTCTGTAATTCTAATTCAAGGCAAATGTATGCTGACAAATGAACAATTCTGAATCTTCTTATTTGCTATTTATTCCCAGCAGTGGCATATAAATAGTTAATAAGTACCATTCCCTTTTCTTCCTTCAGTGCCTTGGATAATTTAAAATCAATATCTTGCATTTGGGCTAATTGCTTGATTCTTCCTTGACTTTGTGCCCATCCAGACCTGGAGGTTAGTGCTCTGCAAACTGCTGTCCCACAGCAATGCTTCCTTTCTTAACCATGTAAAGGCAAATGAAACAATTGTCCTCTCCTCTCACCAAAGATTGCACAAGTTTCCAAATTCCTACATCATTTATCAATCAGTTATTCATTTCCATGTTTTTTACCTTCATTTGTCTCCTTCATTTATTGGACAGTCCTGACTAAGGGTTCTAGAGAATTACTGCACATCAACCCAGAATAATAGCATATGTATAAAGTCCATATGTTTAAAATACTATAAAAGTATTATTCATACACAGTCCCTTTGTAGAAGTTTGACTCATGCAGTCTGGTTAAAGAAAAGGAATTGCAGCAGCAGAGAAAAGAATACATATTCAGTATTTGTGCTGTTTAAGCTTGGGATAATAATATTTTTTCATTCTTTTCTCCTAAAGTTGCTTCTTGGTCCAAGTTTTGTTTTGTTTATGTATACAGTGAGATATGTGTGAGGCTCAGTTTTTGTTTGAGGACATCACATATGTCCTCAAAGGACACAGGATCAAAGAATCACAGTTCAGAATTAAAATGTCAAAAAAAAAGAAGGGACAACAAAAAATCAAAGCACTTGGAGGGATGCTTGTTCTTTGTTCTATGAGCGATGTCCTAGTCTGACTTTCAATACCTTGTGGTTGTATTATTTTCATGTATCATTTTCAAAGGTTTATCTTCTGGGAGTGTCATATTTTCTGTGGAAAAAGAATATGAACATGGCATTCAGGATAAAGCAATTCTGTCTACCAATAAATGTGGTTTTGTTTACAAAATGCACTTTAGCCTTAGTTAAAACCAGTTGAAGAATTTAAGCTTCTAGTTCTCGTTTCTTATGAGCAGATATAATTAATCATTCCTGTTAAGCCCTGAAATAAATGGAGAGATCTATAAAACTAATGGCTTCTCATTAGGTACCAATGTGTCTCTCCTTTATTTCAGTGTGAAGGACTTTATGAAAACATGTATACTGTCATTTCACAGGCAGCTTGGTGTTTTATTTCATCCAGGAACAATGTCCTAGGCTACTATTGTTTATTAATTTACTGCCTAACATGTAATTACATCCAAGCTTTCTCCACTCCAAAAGTAGAGCCAGACACTGTTATACCCTCTTTCACAATACATAGTGTTGATCCCACAATGCCTTATATTTCACTGTTACGTTGAATGGCTTCTGTGGCCTCCTGTCAGATTACAGTAGCTTACAGACCCAGAAATTGCCTTCTCTTCAAGGGTTAAACTATATAATGTAATTGTGGCCCATTCTAAAAAAGCTGCTCACCCTGAGGTCAGGCAGAGCACTGAGCTGCAATCATTAATAAGCCATTTTGTGTTTGCCTCTGTGATCAAAGAATTCTTGTCCAGAGTGCAGTAGCTTGTTTCCTTTGCATTTCAGCTTCAAATTTAGTTTCCAGAGAGAAAAGAGAATAAATCCTGACAATAACAATGGTGAATCTTTAATAGCACTCATTAAAGTCAATGTTTGATTTTTCAACTGTGCTACCTGAAATTCAATTTTTAGACCGAAAATGCATTTAAAAGCTTTGGGGCCTTTTGTAACAAACACCCTTTCACAAGTTATACTGATCTGCTATGTTGGATGGAAGACTACTTTATGTTATTTGTTCCATTAGTTCCTTTAATTTCCTTTATAATAGCTGAACCTTTACAGCAGTTTAAAAACATCTAATAGTAGCTTTGATCTTCAGATATAAGCTAGAGGGTACTCCACACTTGGATTTTAAATAATGTACTGTAGAAAGTAACCATCCAGTGAAAAATGCTCAATTATTTTAAAAGCTACCCTTCACCATGCTTTTACATTTACAGACCTTTCTCCTTTTTTGAAATTTCAACCTCCATAATACCGAGGTGCTTTAAGCAATTATTTATGATAGCATTACCTCATATTACTTTTCTACTCAGTGCATATACCAGAGCTGCATCTGCTTTGTTAGAACAAGGAACATGATCTAGCTGATGCATGTTCTCCCTCTTCTCTGGTATAATCAATGAACAATCCCTAGAGACAGCAGTGTTTTTTTCTCCTTGCATGGAATGCAGCTTTCCTTTAGATATTGTTTGGTAAATACATGAATTAAGCAAAAATACAAAGCAGAACACTGCTTTATAAGATGTTACAGTACATTTATTTTTGTGCCTTTAGGACCAAAAGTCTCATAGCTGAAGCCCTGGGTTTCATACGCTGCATGAATTAATGTACCTCCCTGCATGTAACTAATACTGATGCTATTTGGTAAGTGTGTGTTTGACTATATTCATACGTAGCTGCGTCTACACTTATTGTGAGCGTGACTGAGCACAGAGTGCTGCACATAATATCCTTTCTATACACAAATACACTTTTGCCCTCTAGAGCAGAACTATTTGGGAAATAGTGTTTTTTTAATGGAGATTTCAGTTCTGCTGGAAAAAAGGTGATTGGATTCCATGTGAAGCTGAATTAAATTTAGAATGGGATCCTCAATAACCAGTTCACAACCTGTGAAATGCAAAGGAGAGTTCTCAATGTTGACTAAATGCCTGCTGTTCCTTAGGATTATGAGTCTCCTTTTGTTATTCGGCATCTCTATCTACTTATAACCACAGAAATAGCTTTGGAATTAAATGTGGAGTGGTACAAAAGCCCTGATATAGGAGACACAGACTCAAAGTCCTGTCCTGCTGGATGAGAAATGGGGCTTCAGTATTGAAACAACCAAACTGCTGGACAGTTTCCCACTCTCTCTCTTGCCACAACCTTTCTGTCTTGTATTAATAAATGAACAGGGTTGAAACTGCCTTGCCACAGCCTTGCTATATATAGTGTCAGTTAAGATAATTTTTCATGCTTCCATCTCTCAAAATATTTCATTTCTAGAGTACAGTGCTGCGTTTAGCCTCCCCAGTCTGTGGTGACTGCTCAAACCCATTCACTGTTGGGATATATGCACACATAACTTGTGCAGTCCTCAGAGTCGTATCTCCCTTCACATTTCAACTCTGCTACCTATGTGCTAGGTGCTTCTTATCCTGATTCATGAGATCAGAGTACTTCTGAACCTGCCAGTCCTGCTGATCTCTGTTAGGTCATTAAATTAGAGGCATGTCATAGCTGAGATATGTGTTAAAAGGCTTTTGCTGACACTACTTATCAGATCCTGTAGCTGGCTTCCAAGAAATGGGAGACAGATGATCCCAGTCAGCTCTGAATTTGCCCTTCTCCACTTCACTGCTTAGCGAGGATTTGGGTTCAGCTGAAATATGACATGACTGTCACTCTTTTGGTTTACTTCTGAATTACAGCATTCCTAGTTTTCCGGAATGAAAATGATTTTTTGCATATGCAGGAATAAAAAGTATAACAAAAGTTAAGTAGTTGTAAGAAGAAAACAATCCTCATTTTCCTGCTAGCGATAACTACGATGGTGAATTTTTTTTAAAGCTGAGCCCCAAATCTTAAAAATGTTTTGAGAAAGTATTTCTAAGGACCAGACTAATGTAGCTGTAATTAAAGACACAGGTAACTTTTTAACATAGGATTATCCTTGAATACTGTCTAGAAGACAGAACTGGTGCAGAGACAGTTGCCCATCTGTTTTATGTCCTAAACCCAAATATCTGTAAAGAAATAGCTTCACACTTTCAAATACGAAATGAGCTGTAAAGCTTATATATCCTGAATTGGGGAGTAGAGGAAAAGAGATAACTTAGTCATTCTTCATGGGAATATTATAACATCCTTAAAGATCTCAAAAACTCAGACTCGCAATAAATCTAATAAAACATAAACCCAGCATTGAATGCATTCAAGAAGTCCTTCCCTCAGGTCATTAAAGTACTTTCTACAAAGTGCTCCTCAAATCCATGGACTGAAGAAAATAGAGATTTGTACAGTGCAATTTACAATGTGGTCATCTGAGATTTGCAGTCCTTTCATCAAGCTCTGTGGAAAAGACATAGTGCTCAACAGACTTGCCTCCCCCCCCCCCCCCCCCCCC
>NDXB01003400.1:153697-164529 GCA_002631895.1 Agapornis roseicollis | reverse complement strand
ATTTCCCCCCCCCCCCCCCCCTTCAATTTCAACTAAACAGTAAGTAAAATTACCAAAAATAAATCAACATAATACATTTAAATTTCTCTTCAAGATAATTACATTGCTTTATGTTTGGTATTTCTTCCCATACAGAGACCTAGACTTAACTCCTCTCTGCTTCCTCTGAAACATCATGAGTAATGGATGCCCAACACTAAAAAAAGAATAGAACAAAAAAAGAAGGGTTTGTTCTTGGCACTGTAATTGTTTACAATAGTATCTTGGGGCTAAGTTTGCAATCAAGGTTCCATTTCACTGTTTTCATTATATAATAGGAAAAAATCCTTCAGAGCAGTTATAATCTTGCTAGAAATGGCACACGCAAGATAGTGGACAGACATGTAACTTCTGGGTGCTAACTCTTATAGGACAGCATCTAAGTACTTCCTGTTTAAAGGGCATGACTATTTTAGTATTGGTACTCTATGAAGGGTAGTTGTAGAGAAAAGGAACCTAAAAGAGGAATCAGGTCAAGACTAGCGATGCAAAAATATGGTCAGATAGATTTATTTTTTTCTAAATGTAGCCAAATTCTACCGGCTTTATATGTAAAAGTAGGATAATGCAGCATTTGCTCATCCAAAAATCATGTTAGTCCAAACCAGCTAGCCCAGTGTCTCTTACCTCTTCCCACCTTTCATTTCTACACACTTATTTCACTGTAATTTGTGTTCATCTGGGATACCCACACATTGCCACATTTATTTCTTATTATGAAAAACTCTTCAGGGACCTTTTATATCTGTTATAAGATGTAGGATACATTTTTCATGAGGTGATGGCAGTTCCTGAGACCCAAATGCTATAAGATTTATTTTAACATTTCTCTTATACATCTGCAAATCCCCAGCCAGCTGTTAAAAGTGAACGTATTCTTGTTTTCAATGTTATTTTGAAGAAAATATTGAGGTAATTACAGTTGTTTCATTGTTACTTTTCTATTGTTGAATAGTGTTAAATTCCTGTTGGCTAATACAGTCTTTCTAAAAGGTGCTTTAGTATTTCATTATTGTTTCCCAACAAAACACAAACCTGGGAGTAGATTGGCCATTTGGAAATATGTCCAAACCTATACTTCAATGATTAATGCTTAAATATAGCAAATCATTGTCTAGTGACAAATATTTTAATATGAAGTATCTCCTGTAAAAGCAGATTTGATACGCGTAGTCACCCATCTGGACATGGTGTTTTCTTACCACAGGAAGTGAGAAAACTAGTCTGTCACAGATGAATACTGCTTTTTTTTAGGAAACATAGACAAATCTACACTAAGGGAAGGATTATTTTATTCTATGCTTATAAAAGATTACATTTGGTCTGTTCTGTGATCTCTAATCATATGCTGCTCCTCTTTTAGTCCACACTTAACAGAGTTGGTTTGAAAATTTTCCCCATGAACTGTAAACTAACAGTGTTCTTTTATTTTGCAGTAGTTTGAAGTTTTCCTTATCACCTCCATTTTTATCTCAAGGTTTTTCCTCAGCTTTTTCAATTCCCTGGTGAACAGCCTTCCTAAGGGAACCCATAATAATCACATTTAACACAATCACAGATATTCTTTTCTCTGATGTTATTTGAAACTGTGCCATCTAAAAAGTTATTCTTATCATATGTTTACTTCCTAGAGTGCCTTAGGAGTAATAAGTACATCATTTGAACTGCCACATTTAATCTATATACCTTTTACTGTCTGCGTCTTCTTCAAGTACTAGTATTACTGGTTTGGGTGTCTTTGTAACTGATGTAGCAGCTTGACATTAATATTATTTTATGAGGTTTGTATCATACTCTTTGAGTGGCATTGCACCTCAGCAGTGCTCACCAGTGCTTCTGTGAAGAATTCCACTGGGCTGATGATGTTCCATTTCTATTTTATATCTGCATCATCTCTTCAGCATAGCTGTACAGTCCATTGTAGTTCTTGCCCCGTATCTAGAAATTAGGCACAGTACTAATTATCTAGTTTGTCACAGGGCTCTGATTCACATTAACCAAGAAAGCAGCTGAGAGCTCAGCTCTTAGCAAAAATTCTCAATTTTCATAGTAGATTAAAGGGGAATTATTGCATTCCTGGATACTATGTGCTGCAGTTCTTAGTCTGATTTATTAGTACTGAGGTTTTGAGGGTTGTTTGGGTTTTTTGCTGGCACTAGGACCTACTTAATTCTGTGCTATATGGTTAGAGACTTCTCACATAATAGAAGATAGGCCTTCACTCACTGGTTCATATTCTGGCTGTGAAAGCTTCCACTGACTGCAAATTTGTCCGTCTGCCAATTCTGGAGGAACTCTGCCTGTAGAAGACTCAGTACTCCTCTCTGCAGAGGATCTGAGCACACATTTCTCTGTTGGAAACCCTTTCACTTCTCTAGCATTTCTCCAAGTATGAAACTAGCCACTCCAGTTTCACCTAGTGACTTCTATGTACAATTAGTAGTAATTACTCTAGCTCAATTCATTCAGTAACAGTTTCATGATGTTTTCAAATTGTTTTCTTCAAGTTCTTAATCATAGACAGGTGACTTTAAAGGGAAGCAGTTCCATACAGGCTTAGGTAGTTTTGCAAACTCCCTGAGTTCTTGTTTGCTTTTCAAACCCCGTGATTAAACCCCCTAAAACATAAGTTTGATTTTTGTTTGTATTAGAGCTCTTCAAATTTCCTCAGCCCTAAGTTAACTGAAAACTGTTGAAACATCAAAGCTTCAAAGCCACCAATTGTTAGAAATAGCTCCCTGTCTTCCTTTTCTCTAGCATCTATTACTAAATTGCTTTCCTTTTATTATCTTTTCAGCTGTTGTGGAGTTTTTAACTGCTTTATTCTTCAAGGTCTTTGCTTAGTTTTCTGCAGTTCTGACTCAATTATCACCCAGAGCCAAGAGATCTGCTTCTCAGAGTACATAAATTTTGGTTGGTGGATCTGCAGTCTGGGTCTCTGCCCAGCCATCAGATCCTGCTGCCTCTGGTGTCAGCTACAGATCAGAACAATGCCTCTAGACAAAATCCTTGTACTGGTAGGCAATAGGTCTGAAAAGGGCAGATGCCTAAAATCAAATGTTATCTTTGCTACAGGAAGGACGTTTAAGTACAGCATCAATCCTGAGTGTTTTTTGAACCAAGGATCAAGTGTTCCCATATAACAGAAAAACAGTGTACATTTTTGTTCTTAGTCAGAAAATATTGACAGATGGCAAATTCTATCTCTTGATTTTATATAATAAACTTAAAGGAACTCAGGGACTAATCATGGTATCGAAACTGAGTGGAGAGTAACATCAAAGAACAGGGGAAAATCAGAAGAAATTCAGGGTATTAGTGTCCATCTATTTCTGGGTGCTTTGGTGAGTTTAAATTACAGACTGAGCTTTTTCTGATGATTGATTTCAATGAGAGTTCAAATGTAAAAAGTATTTTACCAGCTCAGACTGCCCATTAAAAGCCTAATTTCACACTCATTTACACTGAAATCTATTCAACTTAAGCTGGTACCCTTGGAGTTCTTAATGTTACTCTTGTTCTTTGCACTCAAGTCCACTATTCCAGTTTGCCAAAGCAAAAAATTGCAGCATCTACAGCATGGGCAAACACAGGGAATAATAAAAAAAAAAACCACACCAAAAATCCCAAACACTAAACCCCCCATATATAAAAAAATAAAGTGTTTCAAGTTCCAAGGGAGGGAAATAAAAATGATTTGTATTAAAGGTTAAATATACCCTAAACTATAATGTTACAAGTTTCATAGGAATGATGTCTCTATATCCTTGTGCAATGTATCATCAATCCACAGCCAAATACCACTGACACTGTACATTTTTTATCTCTACAGAACAACATTTGGATACCACTTACCTCTGAGGCAGTTCTTCTGGAAATTATAAATGCATTTCTTTCTTGGGAACAAAAGAAAGCACATCAAAATGAATGATGAAGCCTACAAACTGAATTTGCAGCTGTTTTATGTAAACTGAGAGAAAGTGTAAAATTGTTCTAATTCATTCTACCCAGAGTTTTGATGATAGAAATCTGAAAAAGTTACATTTCCAAAATTATTTACCTAACTGTAAGTAATTCCATAGTTCTACCCACCTATATAAATGATTGCAAACAATCATTCTTCCTGATGTGAAGAAAGCCCGTGATACCACAATCTTAAAGTAACCCCATGCAAAACCATGATGAAGACATCTCCCTATTACAATGCTGGAGAAGACTATACTTAGAAATCAATGGTCAAAAATGACTGAAAATATTTTTAAAGCTAAGTAAAAACAGATAGCCAGTACTACCTGTAATCAATTGTAAAGTGAATCCAGCAGGTTAGCAAACAAAGTCAGTATTAACTACATCTCTTGAATTTTCTTGTAACCAATACATCTTGTAGATTAAAACCTCACTAAACCCACTATAAAATAATTATGTTTATTTTATTTGTGAAAGATGTGGCTTAATTTCCTCCACTCTATTATGCGCATTATTCTTTCATGGTACCACTAACACAGCATTGTGAAAATGCTGTCATTGTGGATACAGGTTGCTTGAAAGGGAAGACTTAGACAATGGTCTTATACAGCTAATTTGTAATAGTTCTATCATTGCACTATTGTGTGTATATGATTACTGTCAGTTCATTAGAATTTATATCCGCTTATAAATATTTTATATTAAATTCTTTGTTAAAAGGACTTTAAGCCTTGTCTAGTGTAGTGATGTGTTTATTGTTTAAATTAAGCCTTAATATTTCACTTGCTCTAATGTTTTATATGGCAACAGAATTTTACAAGGGCTTAATAAAAATAGGCTACGCTTGCTCTATTGTCATGAAGACTTTTTTCTCTTTCCACTCTCCTTTCAGCCCCTCTCACTGATTCTGAGATTTAATGGCTCATGTGTTCTCTTAGACATAGTCATCTACTATACTAGGCTGGTGTGACTATTTCATTATTCTGTTTCTTGACTTCATGCCCATGTCATCAATTCAGATATTGGTTATTCAGTTTGTTAATGAGGGAAAAGTGCAATGACCATTCAGTCAAATTACAGAATATAGAAAAGGTCAAGGTACAGATATGTAGTACATTATTCTATTGTACATAAGATGATATATTTTCCATTCCTTGATTTTCATTTCATAACAAAATTATTTCAATAACATAATATGGCATAAAATTAATCCACACAAAGAACAAAACCCGCAATTAAAATGCTAAATGGCACAACTTGAATCCTTTCTTTTGACAATTACCAGAGAAAGGGTAAGGATTTAATCTTGTACCACATGAAATCATAATTTTATAGGTATTAATTGCCACAGTATAGCAAATACATTTTATATCTACAGCAAGGTACAGGTGCCAAAGTGCTGCCTGACCTCTCCCCTTGAAAAATAACTCCTGTTTAGTTTTATTTAACTCTAAAAACATGTGAAATCCCAAGCAGCAAAGCTTTTGATTAAGGAAAAGACAACAATAAAGAATACAGCCAGAATTTTATAGCCTCACAGTTTGTAAAATCACCCATGATAGTCAAGATCAGGGTGACAGTCCTCACCCAGTACCTAAGCAAATATTCACTCTAAAAAATGCTTTAAATCTGAAAATATTTTCCTGGAGAAAAAAACTTAAATCCCATCTCCAGTCTCAGAGATGGTAGTCACAGGAGAGGAGAAGTCTGGTCATTTTCTCTGCTTTTGTTTGATTCATAATTTACTTTATTTTGTGCAATATAGAAAAGCCTTGGAAAAAAAAAAAAGTTTTAGAAATACCTTTCCTGCTGTCTCAATCATGGTGTGATTGTTGAGGTATTTCCAGGAGCTGCCAGATTGTCTTTCATTCAGAGGAGAAACGAATTCAGCTTTTCACCTTTCAGCAGTGACTATTTTAACCATTACAGTTTCAGATGAAAATAAAAGGAAGGGCCAGATTTTAAATGAAACAATGCTCTCTTCTTTTAGTCCCCATTCTTACATTTCTGGGTAGTTTCTTTCTGTCAGAAAATGCTTAGGTATGTAATTGAGGAGTCTTCACATCAATGAAGGCTACATCAATCCAGAAGAGACACGGAGTTTAAAATACATTTTCTAATTTCCTAATGGATACTATAATTTACCTGTCTTTTACTTGCAATTGCAAGGCTTTTGAGACATTTTGTGACTCCATAACTTTAATGTAGCTTGGTATACCTTTTAAGTTATATCTGAGTATGGAACTTCTTACTTGCATTTTTTTTCCATAAATTTGCTGTGTAAGTTAAACCTTTATGCCTACCTACTTATTCCTCCCATTGTCCAGACCTGTTATTGTTTTTATTCATGTAAATATATAGTCTTTCATGATGGTGATATGAATTTGCATATTTCCTAAGCTTGTAATTTCACTTCTATTCTCCTTTGCTAAATGGAGTTACTAATATTGTGATGAATTGAGTTATTGGACTGTGTCTCAGTTCTTCTTTGCCATTAATTACACTCCATTCATTAATATGACAAATTGCTAAGTTTTCGGTTTTGTTATTCTTTTCTTCAGTATTCTGGAAAACCATTTTAGTCTTAATGAAAATTAGAGCCTAGTAGCAGATGAAAAAGTTGAAAGCCAAATGACAGGCTGGGTCAGGCCCTGCTCTGCATCTGACCTGTGCTCACAGTAACTCCAAATTATGAATCAAACTGCTTTTAACCAGCTATAAATGCTTGTTTTCAATGCCCACTGTCATGAGTAGAACAGGATTACTAAAGTTACTCCTTAGTCACCCTAAAATGCCATGATAAGATCTATCACTTTGGGGCTTTTAGCAGCTTTTCACCTGTTTCAACCGTTCTCTTCTGTCAGTCATTTGGGAAAGTGGGTATGTTTGAGCAAAAATAATATGCAATTCATTTATTTCAGATTAATTTATTGGACTAAAATTTGTGAAAGAAGAACATGTACTTCAATCAATAGAAGAGGATGCATAGTCTTGCCCAGCACTTATGCTACCTCAACAATAACTGTACCTAAAAACCATCAGCTTTCATAGCTGTACCTGCTATTACAGACTTTGAAATCAGGATATACTTTGGGAGATATCATGGCACACATATTTCCATCAACACTTTTGGTTGTATTTTTTTTCAGTAGGGGATTTAATCATGATGAACTAACAAAGGAGAAAAGGTTTATGAACATCATTACACAGAAAACAGGTGTAAATATAAGAAAAGACTATTATTTCAATACTGGGAGGTATTTGACTAAGAACTTTCAATATTTCTAGGAATCTTTCACTTCTGCCTTCTCTGACCTTGTAGTATCCTCTCAAGCTGTCTTCACAGTATTTTGCTAAGTTTCACATCACCCTTTTTTTGTTCATTCCTTTAAAAAGGAAATTAGTTATGAATCCTAAAATGGTCACCTATTCACTTTGTAACAAATGTATAATGTATATGCATAAATTTAAATATTATCCCAAAAAATTAATCAAATGGCTGGAGAAGTGTGGAGGACATGATCTCCAATAAACCAGTGCCATTTATAGCTAAAAGTGCTATTCCTCTTACCTTTGCTGCTGTGGAAGAAAAAGTTGATGATTCTCTGGAGATTCTGTGATAGCTCAAGACATGTCAATGACTCATCTGTAAATATCTATTCCCCTGAAGCTAGCAAGGAAAACTCCACAGAATGTGCTTGATAATATAAATCTCAGCATGAAGCAATATACATCTTGTAATTGCCACTTTAAGGGTGAAAGCCAGATAGCCTGGCAGGTGTGAATCGGCATATCTCTGCTGAAAGCACAGAACTACTGTGTTACATCAGTCTGAGAGCCTGGACCTATTTCTTGAGCTATTTTTGTCATGCCCCTAAAATCAATTCCTTGAAGGCTGAGGTGGTGAAGAAAGGAAGTAACTTTCCACTAGTGGGATACTGGCTACCACATAGACTGTTGTCCATCCTAAGATATTAGGGGATTACTCTATCTAAAGTTCTAAAATGTAATAAATCTATATAATGTGAACAATGGGGGTGGGGAGAGAGAAAAATCAAAAATACAAAATAATACATGACTCCTTGAAATAAAAGTTTAGCAAATTTTCTTCTTCAGTTTGGACTATTTAAAATAATCTTGAAGTGAGAATTCTAAGATAAAATCTAGGAAGCCATTGTTTACTTCTCACTTCTAGCTTTTACAGTAGGGTCAGAATTAGACTCGTAGGATTTCACACATAGGAATATTTAAATGCTAGACACTGGTGAATGACTAGACTTTTCTGAATAATCAGTTATCTTTTTTGTTATACTATCTTCCGGATATGTGTTTACAGATCACCTTTTTGTATTTAATAGTACAAATGACCTCATATTTTCTATCATCTGAAAAATTACAGCAACCAGTTTCATTTTCCATACATTTCCTGCCAAGCTCTTATTCCATCCCTCATGTAGATGTCCTTTCTCTTCACTGTCAGTGGTCTGAACAAGAATGCCAGTTTACTACATCTCACATGCTCTAACAGCAGTCAGTTCAATTACACTACTTCAGGATAAGACTTTAGTATCATACTGCCTTACATGAGGTATGTTCAGCTCGGAGATCTACACCCCAGATTTAGGGAGTTTATTTTGAAAATTACCAGTTTTCAAGTGGAGAAAAAGTAACTTTTGCTGAGAACTGTTGACATTAAGAGCAGATTACTTCGGGAGGCAGTCAGAGCAAAGGAACTGGGAAAAAGGATGTAAACAATGCATGAGATTTTCAGCCTCACATTTGCCTATATCCTTACAATTTTTCTGAAAAGGTCGATAGTTCCAGCCTAAAGTAGGTACATCTGCTTTAAGGAGTAGGTCTACCTGGCACAATGCAGAAATCCTGGTCTAGGTTAGGTAAGTTAGTTTGCTTCTGTATTGTCTATAAGTGACAAGGTGTTGGCAGTGGGAGGGCTGCAGGAGTGATCTCTGTAAGAAGATGCCAGGGCTGCCATGTGCCAGGAAGAGCTGATTCCAGGCAGCTCCAGCAGACCCACTGCAGGACACAACTGAGACCATCAGCCAAGCCAGTGGTGCGTCCGTGAAGACATATTTAAGAAAGGGCAGAACATGACAGATGGGTGGGGGAGGAGATAAAAATAGTGAGGGAACACCAAGGTCAGAGGAAGAGAAGGAGGAAGAGAAGGAGGAGGAGGAGGAGGAGGCAGAGGCGGCAGCAGCAGGGGCAGCAGCACTCCAAGTGCTGTGCTATGTGCTGTGGAGGATCCTATGCTGGAGCAGATCAGTTTTTCTAAAAGAACTGCAGCCCATGGGCATCCCACACTCCCACACTGGAGCAGGGGAAAGTGTGAGGTGGAAGTGTTTGATGAGAGAAACCATAGCCTCCTCCACCCTCTACCCCCATTGTGCCACTTGGAGCAGGGGGTTAGAGGAGTCAGGAGTAAAGCTGTAAAGCTAGGCATAAGAAAGTAGAGAAGTATTGTTTTAATGCTTTAATCTATTTTAATTATCACAAAATTAATTTCCCCAAAATGAGCCTATTTTGACCATGACAGTAATTTGTAAGCAATCTCCCCATCTTTTCTCTGCTGATGAGCTTTCTCTTACTATTTCTTCCCATTATCCCACCAAGGAGGGGCAGTGAGTGGGCAATTGAATGGGGATTAGGCTTTTAGCTGAGGTGAACCCACCACAGGTTCGGAGAAACAGGTTATTTGTGTGTATACAAGACTGTCAGGGCTGAAACATGATATGTTCACCTGTGTTGAGTTCTATGCTCCTGTACAGATTTTGCTTCTGTTACCTATTGCAGAAGTTTTTGGGATATGCCTCCAAAGCATTGCCATATGCATAAGTTTCAGTTTCCTCACAGGTATCTTTGAGTTGTATGGTCTTAATCTTCATAAAGTCCTTTGAGATTTTTATGTGAAAACCAGTATATCTGAGGTAAGTTATTGAAATTTTTGCTATATAAGCATAGATCTTAATAGATGACCTCAAAAACTGACATGATGTTTGGGAATTTAATGGGGTATATTTTCTTCTTGATAGGCACACATATTTCCCATTAATGCTAATGGGAGTTGTATGTGTATAACAAGAGAAGACACTACTATGCATGTAAAATCCACATTTTATTTTACAGAGGATATGTAACCCTATTATCACCAGGATCTTAGTGCTGGCACAAAAATTTGTCCCAGCTTGGCTGGTTATAATCAAACATTAAAATTATCTAGCTGCGCCTAATTGTATTTTACCATCCTGCCACTTTGGTAATGAAAGTACTTTAATACAAAGCTTTTTCTGCATCATGTGGATGAATAAATAGCCTTATTCTTGAACTTAAGTTGTTTTTAAGCTTAAGCTAACAAACTTACTTATATCCATCTTCATCAGAGTTACAAGTACAGTTAAAATGTTTACACGATTTAGATTTGAAACATTCTTCAGGAAGAGAGACTGGTAAAAGATTATATCCTTGACTTTGGAAAATATCTTCTAAAGCTGATAGAAAATGACAACTTTTATGAATCCTGTATTTGACTTAGAATATGCGTAGGGTTTTTACCATATAGTGAATTCCAGGAACACAGTATGCAAATCTATCGCTGTAAATTTTAAATAGCATTAAGTCTTGTGCAAAGTCTTGTGGCACAACTTAGGGTAACATTGACAGTGGCCAGCAAGTTACATTGAAATTAGTGATCTGTTGCATTTTGTACCCTTTCATGATTTTCTCCTTATTTGTATAATATTTCATCTTTTCCTCTTTATTAACCTGTCCAGTCATACCAGACACAGCAATTATTTGGGTTTTTTTTTTTT
>NDXB01003400.1:130133-153563 GCA_002631895.1 Agapornis roseicollis | reverse complement strand
TTTTTTTTTTTTGTTTTTTTTTTTTTTTTTTTTTTGCACATTCAAAAAGTGACCTCCACATTCAGGAGAATTCAAATTCAGGACTCAGGATGATTCAGATATCACTCATATTTTCACTGACAAAAAAAAGGATAGTTGGTAGAAGTACTTGGAAACAAAAATATCCATTTGTTGATGTTCTGGAAGAGAAAAAATTCTCAAAAGGAAAAATAATTTTACAGATAAAAATGGAAAAGATAATCTGAATATGGGATTTTTACCTACTGTCAGGAAACTCAGGATATCAGATTCATGGCAAGGATCAGACTGGAGCATCTCCCACACGAAGACAGGCTGGGAAAGTTGGGTCTGTTCAGCCTGGAGAAGAGAAGGCTGCATGGAGACCTCATAGCAGCCTTCCAGTATCAGAAGGGGGCCCATAGGGATGCTGGGGAGGGACTCTTCATTAGGGACTGTAGTGACAGGACAAGGAGTAATGGGTTCAAACTTAAACAGGGGAGGTTTAGATTGGATCTAACGAAGAAATTCTTTCCTGTTAGGGTGGTGAGATGCTGGAATGGGTTGGCCAGGGAGGTTGTGAGTGCTCCATCCCTGGCAGTGTTCAAGGCCAGGTTGGATGAATCCTTGGATGGCATGGTTTAGTGTGAGGTGTCCCTGCTTATGGCAGGGGGGTTGGAACAAGATGATCTTAAGGTCCTTTCTAACCCTAACTATTCTATGATTCTATGATTCTATGATCTAGTTGGAGATTTCTGGCATGAGCCAGGGCTTTCCCTGCTGTTAGGCTCCATTTTCAAAGCAGAAAGCCTGTGAGAGATTTTTAAATCAAAATAAACCAGGATTTTGCAATAAGACCTTATTTGGTTCTTTAGCAAATTCCATCCAACTGCAGCCCAAATTGAAGTCACGCTGAGTTAAAAAAAGGGTTAAAAATGGTAAACTATGGCAAGTCCCAGATGGTTTATTTCCTAATCAAGCCAGAGGCATTCTGAATCTAAGATGGGAGACTACAGCAATTTGGATAATAGCTGGAGAAGATTCAAGATCCTTGCTACTGTATAGAAGTAAGAACTGATGTTTCAGTTTTCATTTGTCGGTGGAAAAATCCATGAAAGTTAACTTAAAATCACTAAAACAGTTTGATATTTCATTTCCAAATCAGCAACCTGAAGCAAAAGTGAGATTTCCCATTGACAGCTTAGGAGCAAGGTAGATTTTATAATTTGACACAGGTAGACACTTTTTTTGTAATCTTGATTTCCAGTTATTTCTTCTGCAGTCTGACCTTTTCTCTTGCAGCTCCCTTATTCTGTTTTCTTCCCTTCTGTCTTATACTGATTTTGTTTCTGAGTGATGGGTCAGATCCTCAAAAATCAATGTGTCTGGGATTATTCCTGCATAGTAGCTACTCCAGTTATAGTATTGGAGTAAAATTACAATTCTCATTAAAAAGCTTAAACGTTTACTGTTCTTTAAAAATGTTTGTGTACTTTAAAATATTGGTACATACAGTACTGCTATACAGGTTTCTATTAATATTAGTGAGATTAAAAAAAATGATCAAGATTTTCTTAAGATTTAGGTTAGATATTTAATTTTTTTTTTATTTTAAATTTTGAAAAGAGCATGTATAAAATTCACCAGAGAATTATTGGTCCTTAGAAGCTACAATAGGATTGTGGTTAAAGAATCACAATTGCTGTACCCTCGAAAGCATCTGATTTAAAAAAAAACCCTGCATATTTTTAATGCTGAAGTATAAGGGTAATACTTAATAAAAATAAGTAATAAAAGTAATAATAATCCTAACTGGTATGAAAAGTTGCAGTAAGTCAGATTCTAAGCCCTCTCTTCTGAAAAAGATATAAAACCAAAAAAAGGAGTGACAGATTTTCTGTAGAAATATTACACTGTAAAATTTTGTAGTGTGTATTCAATATTAAAAATATTACTTCCATTAACTTTTAAAACAAGAAGTGTAAAAATTGTAATCTGTATTAAATTCTATAAGCTTTCAAAGGTATTCCTATAGGTTTTTGTGCAAAGGTCAGGCACATGCAAAAGTGCAAGCGTACAAACATAAGCAAAGCTCATGTCTCATGAAGCAAAATGTATGGACACATTTTGTAATACTCTTGAAACTAGTTTGCACAAAGTGCCACAACTGTCCTCTCTAGAAAATCCTTTAGGCTCTTCATTCGAATTCCTGATCCCAGTATAGACAAAAAAAGGCATTGAAATAAATTTCAAGGGATTCTTGTGAGCTGGATCTTTTGTCTTCTCTCAGAAGCCTACTACACACTGAATTTCATGAAATTTGTCATGTGTTATTTGGATAGAGACTAGGCTGTCTAACATTGACTAGTGAGGCCTGGTGGGAGTTAGCCAGCAGTAGTGCTGGGAAGATGTTCTCAATTAACTGAATTCACTGAGGTTTTAAGCTACAGGCAGTAAGTCTGGCCATTGGAAAAATGGTGTCAAAAAGATCCTCATGGAAAAAGACACAGAATGTCCCACATAGCCCAGTAAACTTTAGGATTTCAGAGGAAAAAAATAAATGTAAGAAACACCAGGCATTTCAATACATAAATCTATTCTTTCTGGTTTAACAGAAGACAATATTGATCCCCAATAATATCAAGTTTAGAACAATTTTTATTTTGTAAGTGTGATGAAAGTAAGTCTGGAAAATTTCAATCATTCCACTAACACTCTGATTTACACAATGGCTATCAGTGTGTCCTAGATTTTGTTGCATTCCTGAATTTGGGCAAAAGAGCCTGTGACATATACTCATAGAATAGTTTGGGTTGGAAGGGACCTTAAAGACCATCTAGTTCCAGTTCCCTGACATGGACAAAGACATCTTACTCTAGACCAGGTTGCTCAAAGGCCATCCAACCTGGCCTTGAACACTGCAAAGGATGGGGCAGCCGCAACATGCTTCAACTGTCCAGATTTCTGTGGAAATGAAATCAAGGTGCTTTAGGCCAGACCTGCTTGCTAGGCAGCTGGACTTAGGAATGCTTTTGGACATTTTGGATGACTAGACTTACACTGACTTAGGATTTGTCACATTTTAAATTGTGTTCAACAAGTTCATAATTTCAGTCCTTTATTTTTTTTATTATTTTTTTTTTCCACACCTACATCATGAGTGGCAATGTCAGATCTGTGAAAGTTGCCAAGGATGCACTAAGCTCTAATTCATGCTGACAATATGACTAGCGAGTTGCCACCAGTCAATAGCCTTTGCATCACTGAAGCAGAGCAAAGGAAATCAGAATGGGGAAAAAGATCTATGCGCATACTCAAAGAGATATTAAGTGCAATTTACGGCAATATATAAACATCAGACATGGTTAAAAATGTTGCAGCCAAATCCTCTATCTGGTTCTAGAATGGAATCAAACCTGAACTGTCATGAGGATGTAAAGTTAGCTCTGTAAACCTACTTCTCATATCTTTATCATCTTCTTGCTCTAGCTAACAGCCTTTTTTTTAGCTGTCATTTAGACTTACGAGGGGAATGAGAACTTGTAGATAGGAAGTGATGAATGCAAACATCAGTGTACATGATTTTCTAGCACCAGTTTGATAGAATCTGCCCATTTCTCTACTTGTTAATATTAACATTTTCCAGAACCTGTAAAATGAGCAGGTTGCTCTAAAAGAGCCAAGTGGAAACAAAATCCTGTGTCTCTTTTTAAAATGAAGCCTTGAATATTTCTCTGTACGCCTCCTTGGATTCCCTGTGTTAACTTTTTAATCAGATCCCTCAACACCATGTTGCTTTACTAAAGAATTTCAGTCAAAAGGGCAGTGATTTTTATGCAGACATTTGAGAGACCAGATAGCTGCTGCCCCAGGAAGCAGGGCAATTCTCTACATATTAATGATAATTAATATTGGGTGATTCAAACCCCTTATTTTGAAATATTTATGTTTTCTCTGTTAGAGACTGTCTCTTCCAGCTGCTGGAGAACTCCCCATGTGAAAACCTTGGGACTCACAAATATTTATGGCCTTTTTAATGCTTATCTCCACACAATTTCCAGATGGTGCTTAGTCCTAGTACTTGTGTCAGATAATTATCACTAGAGAAAACATGTAAAAATGACAAGACACATGAGAAGAGGCTTTGTTAAAGCTCTCATTGGTTTAGACTGAGAGTGTGTCTCAGTATTCCAGTCCTTCTCCACAATGAATTTTAAAGCTGTTTGAAATTCATCAAAACAATTTTTTTCTTTTTAATAATTGCATATAAAATAATCCTAGCACAATTACTGTGACACTAATATACCTCAGAGCCACCATCTTACTGCACAATTTACCTACTGCATTCATTAATGGCTGAGAAAAACACACCCTGTCATGGCTTACTGCAACCTGGCAGACTTAAATTGCAACCAGAAAGCTGACAGGCCAGTGCATTATTAACTGAGCCACTGAGACCCTTTAAACTGTATTGTATGTAAGCTTCTAGCACAGGGAGTATAGAATTTTAAGCTTGCACATTTTAATGTATTTAATTTGCCGCACTTGGCAGTTTGCTTTGTGAACTGTTAATCTTTTCAACTGATACAGCAAAATGTCACTGTATTCATTTGCAGAGTATAATAGGCTTATATCCTAAAACAATAAAGTTATAATAGCCTGCCCACTGCCTGGAGAAGTTGTACAAATTCAGCATGTACAAGGTGCTGTGTGTCCTACTTACCCTCTAGGTTTTTAAAACTCATCTCTTATCACTGCTTTCAAAATCAGTAGTGTGCATTACTTTGGTGAGATAAAACCAAGTAAATGTCATGGATCAAGCTCTGCTGAATTCTCAGTCTCCCTCTCGAATTGCTTTCAGTACCTTTGATAATAATTAAGTCTTGCCATTTCCACCTATGACAATTGCAAGCTGAAGTCACAGACATCCAGATTTTTTCTGCACCTTTAATACTTGTACAGTCTGGAACTGATGAGTGATTTGTTCACTTGGCTGTGGCAGGAACCAGAAGCAAAGTAATCACAGATCTGAGGGAAGAAAAACTGCTACTAAGCTGTCTAGCTTCTAGGAAAGAGGTTCTTCCTCCAACTTTACTGATATTTCTTGGTTTTGCCCTCCATTCTTTCTCCTGACCATTTCTGCAAAATTTGTCATCTCTCATGTTCTACAAGTATGAAAAGGACTGTGTGATCATGGCACTATCACAGTGTTTCTATAGTAATGAATTATCACTTGCAACAGGGAATCGTGGGCATGAAGATGAAAATTATACCAGTAATAGAGGGAATACTGACACTACCAGTGCTAGCATATGGAGACCTGATTATTTTTTGTACAAGTATTCTATAGTTTTCAAATGAAATTTACTGGAGAAGGACTGGATTGGCTATATCTACCATAGGATTTCCCTTCTGAGGAGTGGAAATGTGACATCTCACACTGAATTTCTGTCAGGTTGCTGAATGACACTGCAGTTGTACGTGGGCAACTTTAGGTTCAGCCTGTGAAGTGCTTAGTTGACCACCAGGGTGTATTACAAAGCTTGTCTTTTTAAAAAAGGATTGTTTTTCTGCCTGAGGGGAAGGTTTTTGGAGATTCTTTGTCCAAAACAGGAATGATGTGGGGGTTATTTCAGCTTGCACACTCAGATATGGTTAAACATTCTTTACAAAAAGGTCTGAAAACAAACAAACCAAAATGCAATGAAAAAAAACACTTATCAAATGAAGTCTTTGTTGTCTGGATCACTTCTACTCATAGTGATTAATTAAAATATAGCTTTAAGCAGAAGAAGGTCATGCATCTTGGTTTACAACCCAAAAAAATCTTTAGGGAAGAATCAATAAAATGATCCCTGGCTGATTCTATTGAAAATATTGTGTAAATTAAAAAATAATCTTCTAAACCAAACATAATACTGTCTTATTCAAACAAACAAACAAACAAACAAACAAAACCAAAAAAATAACGTGCTGGTGATAGAATATAACTTTCTGGGTATCTTTGTCCTTAGTGTTTCTAAAGAGGAAAAGGGATCTTAAAGGGAATATGACATTTACAGGAAGGATGTGTGAGACTAACACTGGGTTTTTTTTTCCTACACAAAATTTGTCCAGAGCCATATAAAACTGTTTCTTGTGTCAAAGCAATCCCTTTAAGATTATAACAGTTCTGCATTTTTCAGCGAAGCCCTATTACTAGTGTCTGTATTGCCTGAAACCATTCATAAAACCAGCCAACATCATAAGGAAAACTTTTAACAAAAGCAAAAGCAAACTTTATTTTTGAAACTATGCCCTGACTGGAAGGTGAGTTTAGCATAAAGAATTAAAAGAAAAATTAAAACTGGAGTTGCTACATAAGGCTGTGATGAGTCTGTCTCTTCCTTCTTCATGAAGAAATAAGGTGCGTTTCAGCATTAGTATCAGCATTTATACTGAAGTGGTTTAGACTACTCCAGGCTATACCCTGGGCTTTTTTGTTTTCTATTTTAATAGGTAAAAAACACACAGATTCTATCTGCAGCTGGAAATAATGTACAATAATAAGTGATTACAAGGATTTGTTTATTTTAAATGCATTGTTTATATAGTCTTTTAAGTTTCTTCATTTGTATATGGAGTTCAGAGATTTCTGTGGCAAACTATGATTAATCTGAAGTGTTCAATTGTGCATTTGCTAGTGAATTAAATGGTATCTGGCACTGGATTGTACATGCTTCTTTTTGGCCTAGTGGACTATGGACACACCGGGTAACACTTCCCAAGCTACTAATTTTGATTCATAGGAACATGATTATATCTTAAAGGCCTTAGTGTAATCTTGGAAACATTCACTATTAGAAGCTGGTTGCTGCATCTTACATTTTTATATCTGCTGTAGCCTCTTGATTTAATCCTTTGCTATTATTTCAGATTCAGCAATCAATGCTGGTTTTGAGGTCCTGATCACCTCAATAAATTTAACAAACTACAAGACAAAATTATTGTAAGTAAGATATTCTCACATTTTTGCTGTAGCTGGGGTCAAGAAGAGTTCTTAAATAAAATATTTAAGATACATCTGAATATAACCTAAAGAGGATGTGGGGAAATTACATTAATTTTTAGGCTTTTTTAACATCAAAGGTGACACTGGAGAGATGGATAATCATTAAAAGCTGAATTACTGAAAGTGTCTCGATAGTGCACTTAAACACATACCAGTTGAATGAAATAATTTAAAATCTGAAGTGTGATCCAGAATCACATATGTCAATTATTATGTTTTCTGTGATATTAAAAATTTATGCAACTGGAGGCTTAATTATATGAGATATCTCAAAGTTAGAAACTCTTCGTCCTTTTCCTTTTTTCTGAAGTGTAGCCTTTTTAGGTATTGAATGCAAATACTCCACAAAACGAAGGGAAATGTTCCTCCATTATTTAACATAACTGAAAGCCAGGATAACACAAGAGATTTGTAAAAAAATAGCTTTAAAATATTGTTGTGCTCATGGAATTTTATTACATGATGTTGATTGACTGAATTTAATGAATTTTCCAAGTGGAACAAAAACTTCTTCATGAAAAAGTAGCTAAAAGATATGATGTCTATTGCATTTCTATGGCTGCATCATTACCAAAGTAGTAATTTTTCTATCAAAATATCTATTACATAATTTTGAATAAGCTTCATTTTTCCTTAAAACTAATGCATTTGTTTTCTTTTCTCATTCTAAATCACATAAAAAAACCTTTGAACCTAATGCTACTGAAATTAGTTTGCTGTCCATTGCTCTGTTGTTTCCTTTGTCCAGCCCATATTAACTTTAATAAGGGCAGGATTTATCACTTCAAACTATTATTCATAATACCAAGACACTGTGTCCTTCCTTAAGTCATGGCGTAAGCTGAGATGTATAAGGGGAAAACTGTTTCCTGTGACTTCTGCAGACCAAGATATATCAGTTGATTTTAACAGAGTACAACTCAACACCAAAATTTAAGTGTTTTGGGAGTAAGTGAGCAAGTACAAAGAAAGAAAATTTCTCTTCTAATGGTCTTGATGAATATCCATGTAAGAGCTTTAAAGTGGTTTTGGTTTTTTGGTTGTATGTGGGTTTTTTGTGTTGTGGGTTGGTTTGGTTTTATTTTTTTTGTTTGTGTTGTTTTTTTTGGTTTTTTTTTTTTTTTTGGAGGGGGGTGGGTTGAGTTTTTTTTGTTTGTTGGTTTTGTTTTGTAATGGCCAATTACTTATGTATGGATCTTGGCTTTTAGTTATTTGTTGTAAGATTCTCCAAATGAGACATCAGGGAGTCAGATGAAGCTCCAGGATCTATAATTTGCAGAGCAAATTAGAAGAGATTTTCCTACTGGAGAGTCAGCATTTGTGGTGGCAAGCTGCCTGCTCAAATTTTTAACTCCCAGATTCTGTTGTAAGGAAAAGTTGAGCTTCATGAGGAGGCATAAAGTGATGGTTTTGTGATGGTGAAGATGATACAGTGGAAACAATACAGTGCTACAGATTTGCTGAGATCATAAAGACGATAGAATTACGAAAGCCTAAGTATGATGTACTCCTACCAAGAGGACTGAAATTGTTATGACTGGATTTGATTGCTCACTCAGCTTGCTTTAGGGGCTGAGAGCGCAACTGACTGAACTCTATAATACTATGAACTGTCAGCATCAATTTAATTGTAATTTTTACAGATATGTTAGAATTCAATACCTGAAATTCACTTTTCAGGATTACATTATAATCAGCCACACAAATGATCCAACAATTTGTTTTAATAAACTGTTGCTCAAGTACAGAGTCATGAAAAGAAAAATACAGTAAAATAAGGGTAACTTATTTCAGAAATTTAAAGAAAAGGCTTGTGAAACTGAAACCTTTATTTCAGCAAAAGCTTAATATCGCTCTTTCTGTTCTTTTTTCTTTTTTTCCAGTGTTTTGTTAACAAAGATTATTTTCTAAGAAAAAAATTCACAATGAATAATGCTTTAAGTAGTACCCATCCTGTTAATAGACATAAACAGGATCATTGCTTTCCAGATGCTTTTGAAAGTAGACTTTTTAAAAGGTTTCAATTAAAGTTAAAAGAGAGACAGGAGTTCTTGTTTTCCTTGAAGTTAAAACCAGCATTTGGATCAGCTAGTCTTCCGGGGCACTCAAATTCCTGTGTTGTGCCTGACAGGATTACATTGCTTCAGAGGCTGCTGGAAAGACATAAGTGGTCAGAGAATTGAATGTCACCTGAAAATGACAACAATTTATTTATTTGCTTTAGTTCTGGTCTTTTTAAGCAAAAGTTGGAAAGCCTGTCTTTAGCTGAAACCAAAGGACAAAATAATTCAAATGGAAACTTTAGTTTATTTCATACATCAACATGAACTCTGATAGTGCTTGTTAGCTTACATGTACCATATTATTGCTGTTATGGTTACTGTTGTTTTTATTATTCTTCTAGAAAAGGATATGTTTTCAAAGTTGAACATCCAAAATTGTTTCTGGCTCATTTTACAATGAAACTGTGCAGAAAATTTGATCATATGGTCCTCCTTCCAACTGTTAAGAAAATGATGTATTCAGGGCTTAGAAAATATTTCATTCAAGACCTTAAATGCTTCTCGATTCTACACAAAGACTGAACTTCATCAGCATCTCTTCTGGGTCATAAATCTGTATAAGGAGAGTTCATACAGAGAGTATGTACTGACTTTTACCTTATTACTGAAGTCTGTATGTTGTATTATTTATGTTTATCTTAGGTAAAGGTTAGCTGAAATAGGTGATGGTTGTTTTATTTAAAATTGATATTCTAGGTGGACCAGGAGGCAAACTACTGTGTTAGGCACTTTAGAAATAGAAAGCAAATGACAGCTCCTGTCCCAAAGAATTTTAAATTCGCCTGTGATTTGTGACAATTTAGAGAACTGCCTGTAAAATAGCAAAATAAAAGACCAATTAATAATGACAGGACTTCTACCACAGAATGCAAAAGCAATTCAACAAAATACCTCAACAACTTTAATCATAAATACAGATTTTTGAACTCCAGATTGTCAGAACATGCATGTCTTCAAAATGTTAGTCTCTGACCACGTTATTTCGCTGTCCACTGAATTGCATGGTGCACAGCACTTGGCAAACCAGCTCTGTGCTACAGATCTAAACTTTGGAACAGACAAGGGCTCTGACACTGCAGCTGAAGACAATTGCTGAATTCACAGAGGTGTCTCTTAAAATATGTACATCTTTCTTTTAGAACCACCAGTAACTGTTATGATGACAGGTGACCTAAGAAACCTGAATTTCTGCCAGCACATTCTCGAGTCCCATTATAGTACCACATATAGGTATTTTTCACCTGATGTAGGATCTCTGGTATGACCTTCTCTGAAATTTACTGACTTTATTGTAAGTGGCATCTTTGTAATACTGGCAACACCTTCATACATTTTAATGAGCTGCCCTGAAAATAATAGACTTTTGTCATCTGGTACAAAATTTCTCAGCTCCAAAAGGAGTACCTTGCATCAGCATCTAGTCATTGACTCATATTCCCAGACTCTTTTGCTTTATGTCCTGGAGGAAAAAGACAGCAGGAAAACCCATTGTTTTGTTGATAGACTATTCATCCTCAACTTTTAATTTATCTGTATTATTATTATTTATTTTGTGCTCCAGCTATAGTTTAGATTATCCTGCTCCTGTCTATGGCTCCATTCCAAATCATAGAATCATAGAATAGTTAGGGTTGGAAAGGACCTTAAGATCATCTAGTTCCAACCCCCCTGACATAAGCAGGGACACCTCACACTAAACCGGGCCACCCAAGTCTTCATCCAACCTGGCCTTGAACACTACCAGGGATGGAGCATTCACAACCTCCCTGGGCAACTCATAAGTCTGTTGAGCCAGTGTAGCCACATGATAGTCTGATGAAGGACTGGCACTTACTTAACAGCAGTTTTCCAGATGTCAGTGGGTTATTTCTAAGAATACAAGCCTAAAAATACAAGAACAAGAAAAAACATTGGCCCCAACAGCTATTCCTATGCACTGATTACTACCTCAACATTTGTATGTATGAAAATGAGACATCTGGTACTCTAAGTAGTGGCAAGGAGCTGTATAACAAAACTTGATAGAGCAATACCTTGTTGAATACTGTCTTTCTATTTTGTCTTTTGAAAAGTATAGTTTGTAACTAATATCATTGCATATTAAAGTATGATGAGCATTAAAATATAAGCTATGTGATATTTTTCTTACCCACATTCTAGTCAGGTAAGCAGGCCCAGTACAATGCATCCTACCATCCTACTGATCACAATGAAATAACTAGCACAATTATTTAAAATATGATATAATGAACCATAACAAATACCCCAAAAATTCTTTAAAGGAAACCTTGAAAACTAGGAATTATTATTCTTTTTCAACACAAGAACATTGAACTAATTTCTTTAAACACTGCATCAACTTTCCTTAAACTGCATCAACTAACTTCCTGAAACACCGTTAATGTAGCAGTAGAATTATGTATTTTACTATATTAAGGGAAGACATTTAGAAAAATCTTGTGGGTTGTATATGTAAACCAATACTAATTTAGCAAAACTCTTTCTTACCATTAACTTAGAGTTAGCCATGTAGTAAAGTACTCTTAAGTACTCTTAATAACTTTGAATAAACTACACATATTCATGAAGTTAGGCAGTTATTCAGATGGCTTACTGAACTGAGAAATTAATAATTTGTGGGTTCTGAGACCACGCTTAAAAACTTATCAAATTTAGTGGAGAATAAGCTGTTACCAAAAAGAACACTGAAACATCCAGAATACTGCAGTAGGAATACATTTTATATTAAATTGCCTGGGACTTTTCTGCAGATGAAAAGTTGAGTTCATATAATCCCATCTGGGAAAAAAATAATCCAATAAAGGAGCAAGCCCTTAGCTAGGGGATGCAAAAGTCAATAGCAATGACATTTTGTGAAACTTTACACATGCTGAAGACACACTTCTTTATGGGATTTTAATGCAACACTCAATATTACCAGCATTAGACAAAGTGTCTGAGACAGCATTATCAGCACTAGAAAATGTCTCATATGCACATATATTGATATAACTGTGTCTTTGTGGGCTTTTTCTGTCTTCTGTTTTGAAAATATTTCTCCATGCTTTCATTGACTTTATCAGAAATATCTAAGGAACATTATGGTTGGGGGAGGGGGGAGCAGGGGGAAGTGATAAGCATTTGGAACCTTTGCCCAGAATATTGTTATGCATGCAAGTTTCATTGCAGAAAGAAATGCATTGTCTTATTTTCAGTTAGCGTAGCTATTTTTTAACAAGACACACAGAGGCTTTCTTAATTACATACCAGCTGGACTCAGATATACTAAAAGAATCACAACAGTTGCTTTAGTCTTTAGTGGTCAGGTGAACCAAAAGTTCATGGAAGGAGATTGGACAGAAAAATGAAAAAGTCTCCTAAAATGAAACTATATGGCCACTGCTTTTCCTGTTCTTCCTGCTGTGCTTTCATGCTGTGGAGTTGTGATGCAGAAGACAGGCTCCAAGACCCAGCCAAAAATACCCCTCCACTGCAGCCCTATTCTTAGGGTGCTTTTGCAACGCAGTGACCCAGACTTTCAGTTGCAGGCAGAATAAATTAAAGATTTTAGTTTCAGATTTTCTGCTGGTGTAAATTAATGCAGTATTAGCAGAGTCAGTAAGGCTTTGCTTATTTACACCAGTAGAGAAATTAGCCCTCTCTCTATAGAGATCTTGGAGCTCAGCTATCATGGAAGACTGATTTGCTGTCAATAATAAATGTCCTCAGTATCCTACACAAGTCTTCAGTTTATTGCCTCTGGATATTTTTTAATAGCTGCAAGTCTCAAGATGGAAGCAGATTTTTATGCTTTATTTTGAAGGTTGAGGATTGTTCAGAAAAGATACTTCCTGAGCTGCCCAGGGAAAAGACTATTATAACACTAGCGTGGTTCAACCTATCAGCCTAACTTGCGCACAAAAAGAAACTTATTTCTTTGTAACTTGTCTTTCATTTTCACATCCATTTGTTCAAAGACATCTGAAAGTCCCTGAGCACTGACCTGAATAAAATGAAGAAGGAGGCTAATAGAGTGTTCACCTACAGTATTGTTTCCTCTCTTGTTATTAGATGGATATGACCCCGTCTTTGATCTTCCTGCAGATGGTACAGCCAAGGGTACCTGGAATAAAGAGTGTCACACTCCTAGGAGGAAAGAAAGAAAGAGGAGTATAGCGAGAACATGCACAAGCAAGGAAATGGCCACTGTGGTAATTACAAGTGACAAAGATAAATGAGTAAGAGTGTGTGAACATGTTCCTCAGTGGGTCCTCAAATAGGTAGAAAATGTAAAAGTGCAGCATGGGAGCCAATGAAGGCACAGTGAAATGATACTGAAATAAAATCAGGGGTTTCTCTTTGATTCAGTAACCTTGTAAGGGAAATGATTAAAGAAATGAAGTGGGTTTAGTTTGCTTCTATCTCTTGGTGGTTCTTTATGTACCAGCACACTGTTTATTTTTCAAGGGTATATCTCCTTATTTCTGACTGCTTGTCAAACATTGAACCTATGTCTATTGTCAAATAACAGTGAATCAGTTGATGTTTAAAGAGAGACATGAACAAGAAATGAGGCAACTGATTTTCTCTGTAAGGCAGAGCTTTAACAGAAAGGACATCTTACTTATTTGATTTAATGGACTAAATAGGTTAACTTCATGTATTTATCCCAGTGCCTTTTTCGTTCATTGCTCAGGTACTTAATAATTTGAATGAAGGAAGAACTATTGTCCCTTTGACACTAAAGAAGAAACATCAGAGTTTCTACGGATCCCTCCCTTCTTCTCCCTCCCCCTCCTCCCCCCCAGTATTTAAAATTAAATTACTGGGCAAGTCTTTCTGGATTACAAAACATGCATTGCTAGCTTGAGACATGGATAAGTTCATACCATATTGGTACTACATAATAAACGCCTCTGTCTCCAAGCATAGATTTTATGAAACTATATATGGAAAAAAAATATGCTTGCAAATTTTGTAGATGTGAGTCCAAAGGTAGCACAGAAAGGAAGGCCGATATGCTCTCTTTGACATCTGTCTGTGGCTTCCATTATAACCAGGTATAAGCACTGAAGACATACATCACCACTTTATGCTGACACTTTATGCCAGCACTCATACAGCCCTACTGCCACTGCACTGTTGCTGTGTGCAAAGTGCTCTTTTGTTTTTTTCTGTACACACATTTGTGACACCAGAATGTGACTGACACTGGAAGGAAAAGAGGGAATGCTAGAAGTTTCATAGCTTATCTTCAGATTTTGTCTAAAATATATTATTAACGAATCAGAATCCAATACTGGATCCAGGTACTGTCCATAGCTCTGCTACTGACTTGGCTCTTGACATTGGTTGAGTCACTTAATCTGTCTGTATTTGTTTCAAGTGCTATTTAATCTCTCTGTTTTGAGAATAAAGATTAACATGTCTGTCACCCCCAGCAGATTTGTGATGTTCAAAGTTTGTTTGAGCTGTTCAGGTAAAAACAACTTGCCAAAAAATTCAGGAAAGCATTTCCACATATCTTCAACTCACATATTTAGGATGGCATTATTTAGGATGGTAATATTATTTACATTATTTCTTTATTGGTTTTAAGGTAAATATATAAAAAAATCATATGGACCCAAATAAGACCTCTGGTGCTGAATGTGACTGAAAACTGAAATATGAGCCCATTCACTCATACCGTCTGGCTTGTTAATCCTCCAGAAGGGACCAATGGTTCTCCGTAGTAATAAAAGTTTATGGAGATAATTTTATACTGTGTATTTCCTAATTGTTAAAAAGGAGGGAAATACACAATGAAGTAGTTAGGAATTGTACTTACTTCTAAAAATAAGCTGTCAGAAATATTAGAATTATTTTGGAATGACACAGAAGTAGTTTTTGAAGCCTGAAATGGCTTGATTATTCCCTAGTATGTTGATTCTTGCACTTGGAGAACATAAAGGTATATATTATAAACGTGTGCCTCTCATAAGAGAATCTTTAAAGCCTGTCTTCCATATGGCAGGGACTAAGGGGGAAATGTCAATGCTTTTTCTTTAAGCAACAAGTAGTTACGGCACTAAATGAAACAAAGGTAACTTAGCAACAAGGTATTCATTTTCTCATTTACTAAAGAATTTGTACTGAAGCCAATCTGTGAGCATTGTTCTATTTATCTGCTTACTTGCATTTGAAGCATTCTACTGCTTTTAGCAGTGCTGTTTGTGAAAAGCTAACAAAATATAAACAGTGATTATAAACTTGAATTGCAAAGGAAAGACCTTGAAATAGTGTTAACTCCAGTGTTTCAGTACTGGATGAATCATTTGTAGCAAGTAAGCTTTTTCACTAAATCTAGTCCTCTACATGTTTATGAAGTGTCAGTGAACAGACTGCTTTTTGAAATTAATGTGCATGCTATTTTAAAGTGTCTGATAAAGGCCTTATCCAAAGACCACAGAATTGATGGCAACACTTCTACTGATTTCTCTTGACAGAGGCCAAATACAGTGTACAAACATATTTGATGGATTGTTCACTAGATGTTTACTGCAAGTATTGTTTAGGAATATAATTAATGCCATTCAATTTGATTTTATAGCAAATAAACCTTGTCAAACAAATCTTGTACAAATTTCTCTCAAAAAGGTAACTACATAGCTGAACTATAACTGAGTCATTTAGCATGTATGAATAAAGCATTCATGTATGAATGTATAATTTCAATGTACCTAATAACTAAAATTCTGACATAAAGATCAATGCTGTGAAATATCAATGAGAAACATGTAGCTAAATCAAGAATTAATTAACATGCTGATCAAATAAATAATCCCAAAAATGGAAAACAGTTACAAAAGGGTTTTTCTGTAGAATGGAAAATCAATTTACTGAAAACAGTAGCTGCAGGGGTCATACATGTTGCTACTGAAATATTGCCCATATCAAACCAAGCCAAGCTTTGGCCAAAAGGTTTGTGTGGCCCTTGGGTATGTAGGTGCAAGTAAGTAGGTATAGCAGTGAGTTTGCCTGAGTGTCCAGTGCTAGTGAAAGCAGTGTTTTGTTGCTCAACACAGATTTGGGTTTCACTTATGAAACTGAAGATGGTACAAAGCAGAGCTGCAAATATTGTCTGAGTACTGCACAAAAATTACTTGTTATACAAGACTTCAGAAGCAGCATGTATTTAGACTGGCAGAAGTAACATTGGAAGGTAACCTGGAAAAAAGTGTGTTAGCAGTCCCACTGGATAATATTTGGCTTATTTTCACCAATGGACTAAATCATAACAAGAACAGGTGTCAGGAAACTGAAGTAAGATAAATTCAAACAAGAATTACAACACTTTCAACAATGCAAATGATTAACCAGTGGAATGAAACTACTAATGAAAGTAACAGGTACGCGCTGGGTAAGTACTGGCCAAACACAACTGTTGTCCATGGCATGCAAAGTGAAGTAAAAAAGCAAAAGATGTGGTTTAATTAAGCAGCAGCTTCATTAACTTAACTCATCTGGGATCTATAAGCAACAAATCATACCATGCTGTTCAGGAATCTTTTTTTCAGTTCTTTTTGCTTGTTGAAGCCTTTGTGTTTGCCTGACCAACTTGTTGGTCTTCTATGACGGAGCTACAGAATGGATGGATGGGACAAAGCAGTTGACATCATCTATCTGGACTTGCACAAAGCATTCGACACTGTCCCACAAAACATACATTTCTCTAAACTGGAGAAACATCAATTTGATCGATGGAAACACCCAGTGGATAAAGAATGGACTGGATGGCCAGATACAGAGAGTTGCAATCAACAGCTCAATGTCCAGCTGGAGATGGGTAACAAATGGTGTCTCTCAAGGGTCCTATCCTGTTCAACATCTTTGTTGGTGGCATGGATGTGGGATTGAGTGAGCCCTCAACAAGTTTGCTGGTGACACCAAGCTGTATGGTTTGATTGATAAGCTGGAGGGAAGAGATACCATGCAGAGGGACCTTGACATGCTTGTGAGGTGGGCTGATACCAACCTCATGAAGCTTAACAAAGTGAAGTGCAAGGTCCTGCATCAGGGTTGAGGCAATTCCAGGCACAGCTACAGGTTGGGCAGAGAAGTGAAGCAGCCCTGTGGAGAAGGATATAGGATGCTGGTCAATGAGAAACTTAACATGAGCCAGCAATGTACCCTTGCAGCTCAGAAAGCCAACTGTATCCTAGGCTGCATCAAAAGGAGCATGACCAGCGGGTAGAAGGAGGTGATCTTGCCCCTCTACTCTGCTCTTGTGAGAATCCACTTAGAGTACTGTGTGCAATTCTGGTGTCCTCAACATAAGAAGGACATGGAACTGTTGGAGCAAGTCCAAAAAAGGGCCGCAAACATAATAAAGGGGTTTGAACACCTCCCATATCAAGACAGGCTGAGAAAGTTGGGGCTGTTCAGTCTGGAGAAGAGAAGGCTGTGTGGAGACCTCATAGTAAACCTCCAATATCTGAAGGGGGCCTACAAGGATGCTGGAGAGGGGCTCTTCATCATGGACTGTAGTGACAGGACAAGGGGGAACGGGTTCAAACATAATAAAGGGGTTTGAACACCTCCCATATCAAGACAGGCTGAGAAAGTTGGGGCTGTTCAGTCTGGAGAAGAGAAGGCTGTGTGGAGACCTCATAGTAAACCTCCAATATCTGAAGGGGGCCTACAAGGATGCTGGAGAGGGGCTCTTCATCATGGACTGTAGTGACAGGACAAGGGGTAATGGCTTGAAACTTGACAAGGGGAAGTTCAGGTTACATATAGGGAAGAAGTTCTTTATTGTGACGGTGGTGAGGCACTGGAACAGGTTGCCCAAAGAACTGGTAAATGCTCCATTCTTGGCAGTGTTCAAGGCAAAGCTGGACAGAGCCTTGGGTGACATGATCTAATGTGGGAGTCCCGGCTCATGGCAGGGAGGTTAGATCTTAAGGTCTTTTCCAATGCTAACCATTCTATTATTCTATGATCCCCAAGGCAATGCTGGGGCCAGAATGTGGAAGAAGCTGGAAGAGTGCTGTCTTCTTTCTGCTCTGAATATCAGGTTTCCCCACATCCTATTTCACAGGACACAGAAATAATTCCATGAGGTACAGGATCTCTTTCATGGGAGGTACTAGCAATCAGTTTGATCAACTGGCCCCTGACTGCAGTTGCCGAAGACATAACGATACCATTTTTTACAGAAGCTGAAGCATTCTTACTCTTTGTCTCCAAGCTCATTACTAGGTTATATAAGTGAGATATAATAACTTGTCATATACTTGAAATCAGATTAGATGATCCAACAGTTCCTTCTGGCCTTATGTTTTATGAGTCCTTCACAATCCATCCTGTGTGCTGCCTCATTTGTCCCAGGAATCACATGCCACTGCTCCCATTCCCTGGTTTTTATGACTGTGACCTTTATAAACAGGAGTTCTTAAATAATTTACTGGAAAGAGGGGAAAGTGTGAAAGCAATCTAAACTGAAGTAAATGAGTAAGAGATAAGAAAGCCTCAGAAATGTTAGGACATTTTAAACCTGTTTACAGAGCATAATAGTCTGCCTGCAGATAAACAGGAGATTTAAAAGTCTGTTTTCTTTCCTGAAGGAAAGGAATCTTTGGAATGGTGTCATATGGCTTGTAATGCAGCATCTTTCAAGACAAGTTCAATATTTTTACTCTCGCTTTGCTACTCTCATTTCCTTAAATTCCAGGCCCACACATATGACTTCAGATGGCTCCATGAAGTCTTAAATTATGTTTAATACTTAATATCTTTGACTAAAGAGCGCCTTTTGGGCTTTATCTGTTACAAGAAGTGATATTCTCAGAATACTTCCTAGAGGTCCCCAGTTGTTCTGAAAATAATTTGCTACAGCTTTTTAAAGGGTGTGACACTCTCCCCCAGATACAATAAACTAACTCTGTCGGTTGATGTGTGGCTGAGCAGTTTCTATTCTATCTGTTTGCTGCTTCCCGTGAGCTTACTCTGAATGGGAACATTACTGCAGAAATCACTGTACATAACTCTATAGCAACTAAGTTATTATGCATTGCTTATGTTACTGTTCAAATGGAGAGGCCTCTTCTGGTTGTTTGTCATGCAGCTGCAGAAATATCAGCTATCAGCTAACCTTTAAATTAACTGGTTTTATGCTGGGTTATTTGTTTTTTACTTGATTTTTTTTGTTTTGTGTTGGTTTGGTTTTGTTGTTTTTTTTTGTTTTGGGTTTTTTTGTTCTTCTCCAAGGAATGTTAGCATTGGAAAAGTTCAGGTTTGTGACAGATACCTTCATTTTACTTTCCAGACTTATCAGAGCATTGTTCCATTTTTTTCTGTTCTAACCAGAATATTTTGCACTGACACAATCTCTGAATGTCTTGCACTATCTGGCAAGTCTTTAATTTTTTGCTGAAAATTAAGTTGAGATCACTTATTTTCTTGAAGAAGCTTTGTGTATCTTAATGGCTCTTAAAATCAGTTTCGTTCCCAGATGAGTGTACTATTTACATTGTTGTGCTTTCTACATTTTGGTCAATTATAGCCACAAATTTTTCTTTCATGAATGCAGCAACTTCAGGACTGAAAATGGTAGCTTCTATGAAGAATTCTGCCATAGTTTATATGTCTCTATGGTAATAAATCAAAATAGATATAATCACAAATCATCAGGAAAAAAAACAAGTACTTAACTCTCTTTGATTTCAGTGACACACAGATGCTTTAATGTTTTTAAAGTCTGTGTTATCATTATTTTGATTTTCCCCATTCAGCAAAATAACGGACCAAGAAAAATTTCTCTTTCTCTGAATAACACAATACATGAAAAAGTAATCCCTGACAGATATGTATTGGCTTTCTGATCTATAGACAACAAAGGTGATTATTTTTTTTCAAATATATTTTGTTAGTTTTGGTTATAATGTAATAATAATATAACATGACATTTATTTAGATAATAAAGTGGACTTAGGAGGCTATGATTGCTTCCTTTTTTATACCTGCAATGGAAAGCTATGAAATATGTAACTATAGTTCAACATCTTAAATGAAAGCATGTAATTCTTTGTAATTATGCTAAGAAAGGAGCTAGGCACACTTTTAATGTAGTTTGATTTCACAGTATACCAAATATCTGTGTAAAAAATATTTGTAAGAGGCATGAATATATCTTCATCCCACATGAGCTTTATATTGGCTTTAAAGAGATTCAGTTCCAACCCAAGATATTTGATTTCTAATACACTCTGTTTAGCAAGATTCACTACAACCAGTTTGACATCCAAAGGGAAACTTCAGTGTTAGCAGTGTCAGCAAATACTTAACTTTCAATAAAGTGGGTTAAGTGCTGAATCAATATTTGTGTGTCTGCTGTTCTTCTGAAGCTTCTGTCTAGTAATTATTTAATTTCTAAACACATGCAATTTATGTTACACCAAGATTAGAAAACAAATGAAATGGAGGGCTAGTAAATCATTGTATAAACCCCTCCGTTAACTAGATTTTCAAAAGTAATGTGATTAACATTCAATGTGTAAAACTTGACCAAAATAGCAGATTTTCTTATTCAATGTTAGACAGATAATTGGCTCTGTCTGGGTTATTCTATTATGTACCAAAGAATACCTTTTATCAAAAAAATAATAATCACCAAGAAATAGGGTTGAACCTTCACCTTCTCCCCTATTACATCGAAAATAGATAGGCTAGTAAGGAACTAAAATGAGAGTGAAAATGAATAAGTGGTGAAAAAAAGTAAAAAGAAAAAAAATCAGGATTGATTAATAATGCTATATTTGCAGTAAGTGGCAACTGACCAATTAACAACTTTCTGAATTTGTTTTTTTTTTTTTTATGTTGATAACAAATTAATTAAGAACCACATTCTATTTACGTTCTCATACCACAAAGGTATTGGGTTTACTTTTAAGGTTAGATGTTATTCTCTTTTTTTTTTTTAGAAAAGATGATAGAATCTGGCCTGAGATCTGCTTTTCAAAAGTAGAGGACAACTGTAAGAAAAACATTTCATTAAGGAATAGATAGACCTTCCATTTTAACAGTGTTCTCTAACACACATATTTAAGCATTCTGTCAAACCCCATTCTGCTCACTTTCCACTTGGTGACAAAATGATACTTTTTCCTTTTTCACTTTCACTTTAGCATTACAGTAAACTGCACTGTGGCTTCAGACAATAAGGTGTCAAACTACAGTGTATCTTGGACTGTAAATGAAGATGAATGCATGTCACAGCAGAAGGGTCAGGCATAGGAGACAAATTAGAGATTGTTTTTCCTTTACTTGGCAGCACATACTGCCCTCTGTTTTCACAAAGAACCTTCTAGATGGAATTTGGTAACATAAAACTAGAGAAATATGGTAAATCAAGGCCATGCAGTACCATTTCAGTTTTCCTCACAAAGGGGGTCACTTGTGCAAGATAACTTCAGTGAACTCAGTAAGGAAGCACATTCTGGTCTTTAATATGTAAGAGTACTTACTATAGATGTAAGAATATGTGTGTGACATGGACAGGCCATGTTATGGAGGAGATCAGATTAAGAGACAAAGGGAATTCTTGTGAGTTTAAAACTCAATATGCTTGAATAAATTGCAATGGCCAAGTAACTATGCCCAAGGGGAGGGGGGAGGGAAGGAGGAAGTTGAGTATAGATCTTCCTGATTAGTAAAACATTACATTTTTCTCAAAAACCTTTGAAAACTTCAGAGTAGATATTGATAATTATCCTCTCACTTCCCAGTGAGGTGGAGAATGCAGAAAATTGTAATTACATATTAGCTTTTTTTCAATTTAAAAAATGGTATTTGTCACTAATGTACCAATTTGACAGAGAACTTAATCTAAGTACATTTTGAACTGCTTTTGTTATAGTGAAAAATCTTACTTAATGTTTGAAATAAAGAAATAAAAAGGATACAAGAGGGAATATTGCCTTGCTTTTGTTAGGATGAGAGGTATTTTACATTTGGCTACTTCAGTTAAAAAGTGATTGAAGAATGGACTCTTTGTAAACTATCCCTGAGGTTCCTTCATCTGATGCTGTTTCATGCCTTAGAAGGCTTTGAGAGTGTTCACAATTCTGATTTGAAGTTGTGCCATCTATTTTACATAACAAATTTTGGGTTTGTCTCATTAAGTACTGCTGATGGTGTTCAGATTTCAGAAACAATTCAGAGTGAACATGTAGGAGAATGTAAGATATGGTATAAATGCCTAACAGCAAATATTAACAAACATATGCCCAGTTTTAATGATGTATGTGTATTCCTTTCCCTCAGACTGTTGCACTTTGCAGATGAATTTATATGACCTACTCAATTTCTAAAACTATGTTTCATATTTTAAAATCTGTGTCAATGTTTTTACTGTCTCCCTTAACAGAAAGTCTGTGGAAGAACTAAACTGTTGTTTTATATTAACAGTAAAACCCTATCTATAAGTATATTAAATAAAATAATCACAAAACTTGACAGAAATGTGTAATTATTTTCTATCTATCTTTCTATGTTTTGTCCATTTTAGAAGATTTTCTAAAGTTCTGATTTAGTACAGCAATTTAATAATATTCCTTTATCTGGTTGCATACATGAAACATGCACTACACTGATGATGAAGAATTTATCATATCTCAGAATTATATTTCTAGACTGAATCTGTATGGGTGAAGTGGGAAGAGACATTGTTGTAACCAAGGGAACAAGCATTTTTTTAGTATACCCAGAAAATTAATAGACCTCAATATGCATATAGCAAGAAAAGTATTCATGCAGACCAGTATGATTGCCATTTGCTGCTTTTGATTTTGCCATTTGCCTGTTGTCTTTTGAATTAAGTTGAAAGGATCACTATTTGGAGTATTTTGTATTTGGAAAGAAAATTATTTTATGGCTGTATTAGAAATACACTGCTTTGTGATATTCAAGTTTCAAATAATAATTATTTATGCATTAAAATGATAGAATGCTTTGTATTGTATTTCCTTGGCTTTTGGCCAGATATTAAAACACTACCTTTTGGAATCAGGGATTTATTACAAAAGATAATGGTTGGATAAAGTATCTATGATTTGAGGTACATGGTCTTTGACAACTAAACTTGGATGACGTTGAAATAATTAGCATGTTTTGAAGGGTAGTTTGTGTGTCATAACCCAAATGCCTGCATTTTTTATGCTGCTGAGCATTGAATTGATTTATATAAATGTTAGAGATGATTATTTAGAGAACTAGTAGTGAATTATTCATAGTTCCAAGATGTGGGGTTTTCTTTGCCTTTTTTTTTTCTTTTTTTTT